>WSYH01004869.1:0-21449 GCA_036426205.1 Ascaphus truei | reverse complement strand
ATATGAAAGTAATGTATATATGAAAGTAATGTATATATGAAAGTAATTGATTGAAAATCCTCAGACCCCTGACTTTACTTGTTTTTAACTTTACATTGCCTCTTTGTTATGCAGTACTGTACCTTTACTACCCGCAGTCTCAGATGTGAGTGAGTGACTTCGTTACATCTTGCATATATTGTTATACATGTGCCACTCCAAGTGAAGACTTGCGGTTATAGACTAATTAATTGCATTTGACACCATGTGTAAAATCAGAACAGTTTGTTTTTAACCTGTCTTGTATCTGTTTCTATTGAGCATGACTCCGGTACCACTGCATCCCATACGAGTACACGCTAGCCCGGAGTGCGGTCTCCCTGCATACCATCTAGGGAGTACTTGCAGCCCATTGGTTGAGTGACGTCACGTCCGGTTTGCATCCGGTACTTCAGGGGACTGCGCACGAGTAACGCTACTCTTTGAGAAAGCCCATACTGGGTGAAACGCGTTAGAGGCGCAGGGGGCTGTTTCCTCTCCTCTTGTTTTTTAATCCATGCTCTAATAAAGATTTTTTTTTACAGCCCAGTCCAGCCTTTGCAACTTTTTTCTGCGCAGTCGTGCCCGCTGACTCACCTCCCTCCTTGGTAAGGTGATTTCGTCCTGGTTTTTGGCTATGCAGCAGGACCAGTATAGAAGGTTATTTGGCTATGCAGCAGGATCAGTATGGAATGTTTTTTGGCTATGCAGAAGGACCAGTATGGAATGTTTTTTGGCTATGCAGCAGGACCAGTATAGAAGGTTATTTGGCTATGCAGCAGGACCAGTATAGAAGGTTATTTGGCTATGCAGAAGGATCAGTATGGAATGTTTTTTGGCTATGCAGCAGGACCAGTATAGAAGGTTATTTGGCTATGCAGCAGGACCAGTATAGAAGGTTATTTGGCTATGCAGCAGGATCAGTATGGAATGGTTTTTGGCTATGCAGAAGGATCAGTATGGAATGGTTTTTGGCTATGCAGCAGGACCAGTATAGAAGGTTATTTGGCTATGCAGCAGGACCAGTATAGAAGGTTTTTTTCCTATGCAGCAGGACCAGTATGGAATGGTTTTTGGCTATGTAGCAGGACCAGTATAGATATGCTGGCAATAGCCAAAGAACTTCTATTACTGGTCCTGCTGCATAGACAAAAAAACATTCCATTACTGATCCTTCTGCATAGCCAAAAAACATTCCATACTGATCCTGCTGCATAGCCAATAACCGATAATGGTCCTGACTGCATAGCCAAAAAACGGACGAAATCACTTACCAAGAGGGAGGTGAGTCAGCGGGCACGATGCGCAGAAAAAAAGTTTGCAAAGGATGGACTGGGGCTTGTAAAAAAAATCTTTATAGAGCATGGATTAAAAAAACAAGAGGAGAGGAAACAGCCCCCTGCCCTCTAACGCGTTTCACACCAGTATGGGCTTCTCAAAAGAGTAGCGTTACTAGTGCGCAGTTCCCTGAAGAGTACCGGATGCAAACGGACGTGAAGTCACTCAAACAATGGCTGCAAAGTACTCCCTAGATGGTATGCAGGGAGACCGCACTCCGGGCTAGAGCTGTACTCGTATGGGATGCAGTGGTACCGGAGTCATGCTCAATAGAAACAGATACAAGACAGGTTAAAAACAAACTGTTTGATTTACAATGGTGTCAAATGCAATTAATTAGTCTATAACCGCAGTCTCACTTGGGGGCACATGTAAACAACTAATGAAGAGTACGAAGTACACTCACTACATCTGAGACTGCGGGTAGTAAGGTACAGACTGCATAACAAGAGGCAAGTAGTAGAGTTAAAAACAAGGAAAGCAGGGTCTGGAGAGAGTTTCAATCAATTACTTTCACGTAGAAATTACCCAGTAGCATACAGGACGGTTCAGAGAACAGGACGGTTCAGTAAGACAGACGTTTCAGTAAGTACAGTAGGCTCAATATACAAGTACGGGTTCAGATAGTACAGGACTGCATAAAAATAAATACATACTTCATATGTACAGGTTACGGCAAGAGATCCAGGACGGAGTAGAGTACATGTACGTTTCAATAACAGGACGGTCAAGAGAATACGGAATATGACAGACGTCGAGAATCTATACCAAAACAACAGCGTGACAGGACGGCTAGAACAGGATCGGGAGAGAGGACGCAGAGACAGTACGGTCAGAGTATATACATATAACTTTCAATTATACATTTTAACTGTTCATATATACATTACTCATATAACATTAATTTCATATATACAATTACATATTATATAACATTATTCATATATACATTACTTCATAAGAACTTTCATATATCATTACTTTCATATATACATTACTTTCATATATATGGTACTGTAACCTGCTTCCTATCATAAGCAAGCTGTTACCTAGTGCTGTGTTACCTGCTGGCTCAAGCGCCTGAGCCTCTGCCACGGAGAGCCTGGGTGCGTTGCAATATATATGTCAGGTGCAGCGCCTCCACCGCGACAGCTCCGCCAAAGGGGGAGTTAGTCTTCGCAGGACGATATACAAGAATTACCCTCACACAGCCAATTCATAAAACCAATCTCTTTTACTGATAGGTCAAAATCACGGTACAATACATGCCATGAGACATTCCGGTATTCAGGTACACATTATATAACAAAGCCACGGCGGACGTTCACCATCACTTGCGCCTCGGGCGGGCGCCAACAATAACTTGCGCTAGCGGACGCAACAACAACTCCCCCAATCCCGACACCGGGTGATCCCACCCCGTGTCCAAATTGCAACTCAGTTCTCCCGCTCACAACCGGCCCTATGTGGGTGTATGGGTTGATGCGCAGCCACTATGTCCGGGTGAATGAGAGTTACAGTTGGTGGCACTTGATGAAATAATGCGCAGCCCTCCGGTGCTCGGAATGCCACGATCTTCAAAAGGGGTCCTTGTGGCACAACGCTCTTTCCCTACGCTAGGGTCCGGGCGCTCTCTCTAGGACTCTGGCAACTCCCAAGGGGTCTGAGCCCAGACCTCCCTCTCGACAGAATAGTCCGGGCAAACTTTCAGTGCGGGGGTAAGACCCTTACTAAGCGGTCCCTAGCTCAGCTTGTCTCTAAGGTGACTCAGGCGTAGCTGTGCCTGGGCACCCTGGCATGCGGGGTACAACCTCCCGCGCGCTTATCTCCGTCTCTCCGTCTCTCCAAACAGCTCTCTCGCCACGTGCGCGCACACGCTGCCTATTCTCTGGCAACTCCTCGCCCATAGGCTAAAACAGCTCCCACCTGACCCTCCCGCAGGGCCTGCGGGTCAAGGACTGCTCCTTCCGCAAATGCACTTCCTCCTTTCGCGGGCTTTTGAAACTACTCTTTGCAAGTGCAAACCTCCGTTCTATGGGGGAATCGTGTGTCGCGGCTACTACATAGTTTCAACAGTGTGCTGTAATCATAAATACATTCGGGGATTGAAAATACTTATATATATTACAATATAACCAATGTAGTATAAATGAACATAAGCAACATCACACATTTTGATACACATAATGGCAACAATAATAAATATCATTTTTTTTCAACATTTAAGATCAATTTTTTGATCTTTGTGATACTCAAGAAGCTTTATATTATTAATGAATCCACACCATTTGAAACGTATTCCTTTGTCAAGGTTTTCTGAAAGTATAATATAAAAGAAGGGGGGGGCGGAGGAAGGAAAAGGGGGGAAAGGGGGAAGGGGGTGGGGAGGGGGGGGGAAGGAGAAGAGAATGAACGAAGTGAACAATTCATCAGAAAAAGGCATCAACTCGATAGTGATAAAGGGCTCTCAACCAATACGAGGACTATATTTTTTAAATAGTACCAAAAAAGTACATATCATTCACAAGAAGAACATGATATACACAATACAAGGCGTGCCATACCACTGTCTGAATATACACACAAGTTATTATTGTGGTAAGACAAAACTACCAAGGTACAGAGATATCGTGTTTTAATCCAAGGAGTCCACATAGTATTTACCAATTTAACTATTAATAACTCGATATCCATTAATTTACACTGGAATTATATTATACACACAAATTACTGAATGTCATAAAGAGTTATAAAAAGAGAGAGTTGGGCAAGAAATGTGTGCTTGTATACGACTGATATTTTTCAAAATACTATTATTTGGTAGGGGTTTGTCTGTTGTGGCAGAGCACATAGGTGAGCATCATCATATATATAATGGTTCCCGTTGTAAAAGAAATCAAAAACCAAAGGAAACAATGTTTTATCTCCCAGTCTACGTTGTTCCTCTTGGTGTCATTGTGTCCATTGTGAAAATCCAGAACATTTCCTTTTGATTAAGGAGTTCTGGCGATCACCACGTCTGACTGGGATGTGGAAGTGATATATCTATCCCACTAAAGGTGAGAAGATCTAACTTCCCTTTAGAACATTCCAGAAATCTCTTGCCACTGGGAACCTTGGATCTTTATATTTTTTACTTCAATATGTTCCATTATACGATGTTTTAAACGGACGTATTGTTCTCTATGTAGCTCATACCACACCACAGTCAGAGATATATACATAGTTTGTAGTGCATGTGATAAAACTCCTAATAGTGAGGAAAATTTAAACTAAAAGCATGTGCATCAGCGCTCAAACTATAAAAACTATACCTAAATATTAACTAAATAACCAGGTGCTTTACAATAATAAAATGCATATTTAAAGTGTCCCCTAAGGAAAATCTAAGTGAATTCCTCACAGCTGTTGTGGCAGGTTGGGAATGGCTGCCTTGGGAATATTCACAAACCTATCCACAAGGGCTGTATAACATATACAGAGAGATAACAAGTGACACAGATACAACACAGACACAAATTCCTGGCGCCATATCAGATATAAACTGACGAATCGAGAGTAGTCCCATGAATCAAAAGGTGGTTATAAAGAAGATCCACAGTCCACAATGTCCAGCTTTCTTTACACAGAATGCTGGTTCTGAAAATACAAATAAAACAACCATTGCGCAGTACCCTATGGTCAGTTTTCCAAGACCCACCCGTTGCTATATAACTCTTACTAAAAATAGAAAAGGCCTCAAAAGGTTTCTTTAAGTCCCCACGATGGCTCCGACTGATTCCTGCTGCGGTGGATCAGCGCTTTCCACTTCCAGCATCAGCATCACCATACCGATTGGGAACAAGAAAGGGGCACAAATAGTGTAACACATAATAATTTATTGTTAAAAATGAAAAGCATAAAAAACATGCACTCACATGCGGGAATGCCCTATTGCGTGTCCTAACGTGACGTCTCCGCATAAAGGGAGGATGCGAGGGATTGCAGGGGGAGGATGGAGCCGGGTGGGTCCACGTTCGTGGCACGCGACTCGAGGCGCCGTCCCTCCTCCGATGACGTTCCCCGTCAATCAACCTCCTTTCCTCCACAGGGTCTGCACGTTGCAGCACGTTCAACAAGCTCACCCTACCGGCGTTTCGTGACCCTGACGTCACTTCTCAGGGGTAATGGAGCTGTGGGGCAACTTGAGGTATTTATACCCTGTGCAAAGCGGACACAGGGAGTTCCCATTAGTTGAATGTCGATTGGGAATTCCGTATAATTGTCCCTTATTGGCTGATACCTGGCAACCTTGTGTGTAGCAAGGTTAAACCACTCATGCCTGGACAGCCAATTGCCCTAGATGAGACATTTAGCATGCTGTAAAACACTTTACAAAAAGGTATAGTTTTTAAGGTTTGAGCGCTGATCACAGCTTTTAGTAGAATTTTCCTCACTATTTGTTCTATCAATTATTGCATATCAGCAGCCAACCATATCACAAACATGTCACTCTTTTCTAGTCGAGCACTGTAGTTGAATCTAGATAAAATATTTTCAGAGGATGCAGACGTAGAGAATATAGATGTAGACACTGAGAATTTAGATACACTCCTTAATAAAGTAGAAAAAACCCTCACACAAGAAATGAGGCAGATCTGGGAAAGTGGTTTAGCATTGAGAAAATTATTAGAAACACAAAAGAATACCAAGGGGACTTAGGGTCCTCAGGTACCCACTCTAAGAAACAGTAATGAGATCTTTTATGAAAGAGTGGAACAATTTCTGGATAAATGTGCATTCGGTTTTAGTCCCGTTGTCTATTCAGTACGAACCAAATCCCTAGAAGTTTTGGATAAAGAGTATTAAGAAATCCACGAAAAATTAGGCCAATTTCGATCTCAAGA
The DNA here is from genome assembly GCA_036426205.1 of Ascaphus truei. Lineage (NCBI taxonomy): Eukaryota > Metazoa > Chordata > Amphibia > Anura > Ascaphidae > Ascaphus > Ascaphus truei. The sequence continues at coordinate 15,207 of WSYH01004869.1, read as the reverse complement.
GTACAAGGTACTAGACGAAAAGAGTACTCAGAGAATAGAAAAAATTGAGAAAGAGGTCATTAGTTCCAAACAGAAAAAATTTACAGGGACAAGAAAGATATGAACGAAAATAGGACACAGAGAAGGAAGAAGAAAAACTGAAAAGAAGTCATTATTGCAGGGATACACCCACAGTTGAGTGTGAAATCCCACTCCAAATAACAAAGTGCTACAAAAGGAAGATATAAACCAAAAAAAAAGACAATGAAAAGACAAATCATTAAATAGAAAGATGGGACCCATAGGCATACATGGGAGATAGGCCACAAAGCACCTGTAAGGGAGGAAACATCATAGATCAATGGCCAACCACGAGGAGGGTATGCCAATAGGAATGAGGGTATGGGACAGATTATTATCATGATGGACCCAGAGAAGCATATAGAGGGGTATGATAATAATGTTTTTAGATCTAACAATTTAGGCCCTTCAATGCAACCTCTTTCAACTATGAAAATAATCAACTCATTGTCTTTTTTAGATCACGAGCAGAGAGTAAATTTCCCTATCGGAAAAAAACAGCGAGGGTAGAGATACGACGCAGTGGAGGAACATACAACCCCCAGGTCAGCGAGACGAAACAAAGAATAGAGGATCAGAGAAAAAGATCGCCCTGCCGCAGGACCAGTATAGAAGGTTATTTGGCTATGCAGCAGGACCAGTATGGAATGGTTTTTGGCTATGCAGCAGGACCAGTATAGAAGGTTATTTGGCTATGCAGCAGGACCAGTATAGAAGGTTATTTTCCTATGCAGTAGGACCAGTATGGAATGGTTTTTGGCTATGCAGCAGGACCAGTATGGATTGGTTTTTAACCTTCTATACTGGTCCTGATATGCTGGCAATAGCCAAAAACTTCTATTACTGGTCCCTTGCATAGACAAAAAAACATTCCATATACTGATCCTTCTGCATAGCCAAAAAACATTCCATACTGATCCTGCTGCATAGCCAATAACCTAATGGTCCTGCTGCATAGCCAACAAAACGGACGAAATCACCTTACCAAGAGGGAGGTGAGTCAGCGGGCACGACTGCGCAGAAAAAAGTTTGCAAAGGATGGACGGGCTTGTAAAAAAAATCTTTATAGAGCATGGATTAAAAAAACAAGAGGAGAGGAAACAGCCCCCTGCCCTCTAACGCGGTTTCACACAGTATGGGCTTCTCAAAAAGAGTAGCGTTACTAGTGCGCAGTTCCCCTGAAGAGTACCGGATGCAAACGGACGTGAAGTCACTCAAACAATGGCTGCAAGTACTCCCTAGATGGTATGCAGGGAGACCGCACTCCGGGCTAGAGCTGTACTCGTATGGGATGCAGTGGTACCGGAGTCATGCTCAATAGAAACAGATACAAGACAGGTTTAAAAACAAACTGTTTGATTTTACAATGGTGTCAAATGCAATTAATTAGTCTATAACCGCAGTCTCACTTGGGGGCACATGTTATAACAATATTGCAAGATGTAACGAGTACACTCACTACATCGAGACTGCGGGTGTAAAGGTACAGACTGCTAACAAGAAGGAATGTAAGTTAAAAACAAGGAAAGCACGGGTCTGAGAGAGTTTCAATCAATTACTTTCACATAGAAAGGTTACCGGCAGTACATACAGACGGCAGAGAGACAGACGTGCAGTAGTAGACAGTACGGTTTCAGTAGATACAGACTCAGATATAAGTACTCATAGTAACAGGACGTGCATAAACAAACAATACATACGTTCATATGGTACAGTACGGGCAGAAGATCCAGGACGATAGATACATGACGTTCATATATACAGGACGTCAGAAGGAAGGACAATATGACAGACGGCAGAATCATACGGTCAAGCACAACAGATGACAGGACGCTAAACAGATGCAGAAGACGGCAGAGACAGGTACGGCAAGTATGATTACATATAACTTTCAATTATACATTTTAACTGTTCATATATACATTACGTTCATTAACATATTTCATATATACAATTCTTCATTATATAGTACATTATTCATTATACATTACTTCATAAGAACTTTCATATATCATTACTTTCATATATACATTACTTTCATATATATGGTACTGTAACCTGCTTCCTATCACTAGCAAGCTGTTACCTAGTGCTGTGTTACCTGCTGGCTCAAGCGGCCTGAGCCTCTGCCACGGAGAGCCTGGGTGCGTGCAATATATATGTCAGGTGCAGCGCCTCCACCGCGACAGCTCCGCAAGGGGAGAGTTAGTCTTCGCAGGACGATATACAAGAATTACCCTCACACAGCCAATTCATAAAACCAATCTCTTTACTGATAGGTCAAAATCACGGTACAATACATGCCATGAGACATTCCGGTATTCAGGTACACATTATATAACAAAGCCACGGCGGACGTTCACCATCACTTGCGCCTCGGCGGGCGCCAACAATAAATTGCGCTAGCGGACGCAACAACAACTTCCCCCAATCCCGACACCGGGTGATCCCACCCCCGTGTCCAAATGCAACTCAGTTCTCCCGCTCACAACCGGCCCTATGTGGGTGTATGGTGAACTGCGCAGCCACTATGGCCGGGGTGAATGAGAGTTACAGTTGGTGGCACTTGATGAAATAATTGCGCAGTCCTCCGGTGCTCGGAATGCCACGATCTTCAAAAGGGGTCTCTTGTGGACAACGCTCTTTCCCTACGCTAGGGTCCGGGCGCTCTCTCCTAGGACTCTGGCAACTCCCAAGGGGTCTGAGCCCAGACCTCCCTCTCGACAGAATAGTCCGGGCAAACTTTCAGTGCGGGGGTAAGACCCTTACTAAGGCGGTCCCTAGCTCAGCTTGTCTCTAAGGTGACTACAGGCGTAGCTGTGCCTGGGGCACCTGGCTGCGGGGTACAACCTCCCGCGCGCTTATCTCCGTCTCTCCGTCTCTCCAAACAGCTCTCTCTGCCACGTGCGCGCCACGCTGCCTATTCTCTGGCAACTCCTCCGCCCATAGGCTAAACGCCCCACCTGACCCTCCCCGCAGGGCTGCGGGTCAAGGGACTGCTCCTCTCCGCAAATGCACTCTCCTCCTTTCGCGGGCTTTTGAAACTACTCTTTGCAAGTGCAAACCTCCGTTCTATGGGGTGAATCGTGTGTCGCGGCTACATACATAGTTTCAACAGTGTGCTGTAATCATAAATACATTCGGGGATTGAAAACTTATTATATTACAATATACCAATGTAGTATAAATGAACATAAGCAACATCACACATTTTGATACACATAATGGCAACAATATAAATATCATTTTTTTTCAACATTAAGATCAATTTTTGATCTTTGTGATACTCAAGAAGCTTTATATTATTAATGAATTCCACACCATTTGAAACGTTATTCCTTTGTCAGGTTTTCTGTAAAGTATAAATAAAAGAAGGGGGGGGGGAGGAAGGAAAAGGGGGGAAAGGGGGAGGGGGTGGGGAGGGGGGGGGGAGGAGAAGAGAATGAACGAAGTGAACAATTCATCAGAAAAAGGCATCAACTCGATAGTGATAAAGGGCTCTCAACCAATACGAGGACTATATTTTTTAAATAGTACCAAAAGAGTACATATCAGTTCACAAGAAGAACATGGATATACACAATACAAGGCGTGCCATACCACTGTCTGAATATACACACAAGTTATTATTGTTGGTAAGACAAAACTACCAAGGTACAGAGATATCGTGTTTTAATCCAAGGAGTCCACATAGTATTTACCAATTTAAACTATTAATAACTCGATATCCATTAATTTACACATGGAATTATATTAACACACAAATTACTGAATGTCATAAAGAGTTATAAAAAGAGAGAGTTGGGCAAGAAATGTTGCTTGTATACGACTGATATTTTTCAAAATACTATTATTTGGTAGGGGTTTGTCTGTGTGGCAGAGCACATAGGTGAGCATCATCATATATATAATGGTTCCCGTTGTAAAGAAATAAAAACCAAAGGAACAATGTTTTATCTCCCAGTCTACGTTGTTCCTCTGGTGTCATTGTGTCCATTGTGAAAATCCAGAACATTTCCTTTTGATTAAGGATGTTCTGGCGATCACCACGTCTGACTGGGATGTGGAATGAATATATCTATCCCACTAAAGGTGAGAAGATCAACTTCCCTTTAGAACATTCCAGAAATCTCTTGCCACTGGGAACCTTGGATCTTTATATTTTTTACTTAATATGTTCCATTATACGATGTTTTACACGGACGTATTGTTCTCCTATGTAGCTCATACCACACCACACTGTCAGAATATATACATAGTTTGTAGTTGCATGTGATAAAACTCCTAATAGTGAGGAAAATTTTAAACTAAAAGCATGTGCATCAGCGCTCAAACCTATAAAACTATACCTAAATATTAACTAAATAACCAGGTGCTTTACAATAATAAAATGATATTTAAAGTGTCCCCAAGGAAAATCTAATGTGAATTCCTCACAGCTGTTGTGGCAGGTTGGGGAATGGCTGCCTTGGGAATATCAAAACCTATCCACAAGGGCTGTATAACATATACAGAGAGATAACAAGTGACACAGATACAACACAGACACAAATTCCTGGCGCCATATCAGATATAAACTGACGAATCGGAGTAGTCCCATGAATCAAAAGGTGGTATAAAGAAGATCCACAGTCCCAATGTCCAGTTTCTTTACACAGAATGCTGGTAATCGAAAATACAATAAAACAACCATTGCGCAGTACCCTATGGTCAGTTTTCCAAGACCCACACCGTTGCTATTACTTACTAAAAATAGAAAAGGCCTCAAAAGGTTTCTTTAAGTCCCCACGATGGCTCCGACTGATTCCTGCTGCGGTGGATCAGCGCTTTCCACTTCCAGCATCAGCATCACCATACCGATTGGGAACAAGAAAGGGGCACAAATAGTGTAACACATAATAATTTATTGTTAAAAATGAAAAGCATAAAAAACATGCACTCACATGCGGGAATGCCCTATTGCGTGTCCTAACGTGACGTCTCCGCATAAAGGGAGGATGCGAGGGATTGCAGGGGGAGGATGGAGCCGGGTGGGTCCACGTTCGTGGCACGCGACTCGAGGCGCCGTCCCTCCTACGATGACGTTCCCCGTCAATCAACCTCCTTTCCTCCACAGGGTCTGCACGTTGCAGCACGTTCAACAAGCTCACCCTACCGGCGTTTCGTGACCCTGACGTCACTTCTCAGGGGTAATGGAGCTGTGGGGCAACTTGAGGTATTTATACCCTGTGCAAAGCGGACACAGGGAGTTCCCATTAGTTGAATGTCGATTGGGAATTCCGTATAATTGTCCCTTATTGGCTGATACCTGGCAACCTTGTGTGTAGCAAGGTTAAACCACTCATGCCTGGACAGCCAATTGCCCTAGATGAGACATTTAGCATGCTGTAAAACACTTTACAAAAAGGTATAGTTTTTAAGGTTTGAGCGCTGATCACAGCTTTTAGTATAATTTTCCTCACTATTTGTTCTATCAATTATTGCATATCAGCAGCCAACCATATCACAAACATGTCACTCTTTTCTAGTCGAGCACTGTAGTTGAGATCTAGATAAAATATTTTCAGAGGATGCAGACGTAGAGAATATAGATGTAGACACTGAGAATTTAGATACACTCCTTAATAAAGTAGAAAAAACCCTCACACAAGAAATGAGGCAGATCTGGGAAAGTGGTTTAGCATTGAGAAAATTATTAGAAACACAAAAGAATACCAAGGGGACTTAGGGTCCTCAGGTACCCACTCTAAGAAACAGTAATGAGATCTTTTATGAAAGAGTGGAACAATTTCTGGATAAATGTGCATTCGGTTTTAGTCCCGTTGTCTATTCAGTACGAACCAAATCCCTAGAAGTTTTGGATAAAGAGTATTAAGAAATCCACGAAAAATTAGGCCAATTTCGATCTCAAGAGTACAAGGTACTAGACGAAAAGAGTACTCAGAGAATAGAAAAAATTGAGAAAGAGGTCATTAGTTCCAAACAGAAAAAATTTACAGGGACAAGAAAGATATGAACGAAAATAGGACACAGAGAAGGAAGAAGAAAAACTGAAAAGAAGTCATTATTGCAGGGATACACCCACAGTTGAGTGTGAAATCCCACTCCAAATAACAAAGTGCTACAAAAGGAAGATATAAACCAAAAAAAAAGACAATGAAAAGACAAATCATTAAATAGAAAGATGGGACCCATAGGCATACATGGGAGATAGGCCACAAAGCACCTGTAAGGGAGGAAACATCATAGAGCAATGGCCAACCACGAGGAGGGTATGCCAATAGGAATGAGGGTATGGGACAGATTATTATCATGATGGACCCAGAGAAGCATATAGAGGGGTATGATAATAATGTTTTTAGATCTAACAATTTAGGCCCTTCAATGCAACCTCTTTCAACTATGAAAATAATCAACTCATTGTCTTTTTTAGATCACGAGCAGAGAGTAAATTTTCCCTATCGGAAAAAAACAGCGAGGGTAGAGATCGACCAGTGGGGGACAATACAACCCCAGGTTCAGCGAGAACGAAAAAGAATAGAGGATTCAGAGAAAAAGATCGCCCTGCCGTTTTTGGCTATGCAGCAGGACCAGTATGGCATGGTTTTTGGCTATGCAGCAGGACCAGTATGTAATAGTTTTTGGCTATGCAGCAGGACCAGTATGTAATGGTTTTTGGCTATGCAGCAGGACCAGTATGGAATGGTTTTTGGCTATGCAGCAGGACCAGTATGGAACCATGCCCATACTGGCCTGCTGCATAGCCAAAAACCATTCCATACTGGTCCTACTGCCAATAGGAAAATAACCTTCTATCTGGTCCTGCTGCATAGCCAAAATAACCTTCTATACTGGTCCTGCTGATAGCCAAAAACATTCCATACTGATCTGCTGCATAGCACAATAACCTTCTATACTGGTATGCTGCATAGCAAAAACTTCTATACTGGTCCTGCTGCATAGCCAAAAAAACATCCATACTGATCCTTCTGCATAGCCAAAAACCTTCTATACTGGTCCTGATGCTGCATAGCCAAAAACTTCTATTACTGGTCCTGCTGCATAGACAAAAAACATTCCATACTGATCCTTCTGCATAGCCAAAAAACATTCCATACTGATCCTGCTGCATAGCCAATAACCATAATCGGTCCTGCACTGCATAGCCAAAAAACGGACGAAATCACTTACCAAGGAGGGAGGTGAGTCAGCGGGCACGACTGCGCAGAAAAAAGTTTGCAAAGGATGGACTGGGCTTGTAAAAAAAATCTTTATTAGAGCATGGATTAAAAAAAACAAGAGGAGAGGAAACAGCCCCCTGCCCTCTAACGCGGTTTCACCAGTATGGGCTTCTCAAAAAGAGTAGCGTTACTAGTGCGCAGTTCCCCTGAAGGTACCGGATGCAAACGGACGTGAGTCACTCAAACAATGGCTGCAAGTACTCCCTAGATGGTATGCAGGGAGACCGCACTCCGGGCTAAGTGTACTCGTATGGGATGCAGTGGTACCGGAGTCATGCTCAATAGAAACAGATACAAGACAGGTTAAAAACAAAACTGTTTGATTTACAATGGTGTCAAATGCAATTAATTAGTCTATAACCGCAGTCTTCACTTGGGGGCACATGTTATAACAATATATGAAGATGTAACGAGTCCACTCACTCACATCTGAGACTGCGGGTGTAAGGTACAGTACTGCTAACAAGAGGAAGTAGTAGAGTTAAAAACAAGGAATAGTCACGGGTCTGGAGAGATTTCAATCAAGTTACTTTCAGGTAGAAAGGTTACCGCAGTAGCATACAGACGTCAGAGATACAGACGTGCAGGTAGTAGACAGTACGGTTCGATAGAGTACAACTTCAGTATAGACAAGTACCAGATATACAGACTGCAGATATAAAACATAACATACGTTCATATGGTACAGTTACGCAGAAATCCAGGACGGATAATACATGTACTTCATATAGTACAGACGGTTCAGAGGAAAGACAAGTATGACAGTACGGTCGAGCAGATCATGTACGCAAGAGACAACGGCAGCGTGACAGACGGCTAAGACAATCGAGAAGGACGGCAGGACAGGTACGGCAGATATATTACATTAACTTTCAATATACACTTTACTGTTCATATATACATTACTCATATAACATTAATTTCATATATACAATTCTCATGATATAGACATTATTCATTATACATTACTTCATAAACGACTTTCATATATCATTACTTTCATATATACATTACTTTCATATATATGGTACTGTAACCTGCTTCCTATCACTAGCAAGCTGTTACCTAGTGCTGTGTTACCTGCTGGCTTCAAGCGCCTGAGCCTCTGCCACGGAGAGCCTGGGGTGCGTTGCAATATATATGTCAGGTGCAGCGCCTCCACCGCGACAGCTCCGACCAAAGGGGAGAGTTAGTCTTCGCAGGACGATATACAAGAATTACCCTCACACAGCCAATTCATAAAACCAATCTCTTTTACTGATAGGTCAAAATCACGGTACAATACTGCCATGAAATTCCGGTATTCAGGTACACATTATATAACAAAGCCACGGCGGACGTCACCTATCACTTGCGCCTCGGCGGGCGCCAACAATAACTTGCGTCAGCGGACGCAACACAACTTCCCCCAATCCCGACACCGGGTGATCCCACCCCCGTGTCCAATATGCAACTCAGTTCTCCCGCTCACAACCGGCCCTATGTGGGTGTATGGGTGATGCGCAGCCACTATGCCGGGTGAATGAGAGTTACAGTTGGTGCACCTTGATGAAATAATGCCAGCCCTCCGGTGCTCGAACTGCCACGATCTTCAAAAGGGGTCTCTTGTGGCACAACGCTCTTTCCCTCGCTAGGGTCCGGGCGCTCTCTCCTGGACTCTGGCAACTCCCAAGGGGTCTGAGCCCAGACCTCCCTCTCGAAAGAATAGTCCGGGCAAACTTTCAGTGCGGGGGTAAGACCCTTACTAAGGCGGTCCCTAGCTCAGCTTGTCTCTAAGGTGACTACAGGCGAGCTGTGCCTGGGCACCTGGCATGCGCGGGTACAACCTCCCGCGCAGTTATCTCCGTCTCTCCGTCTCTCCAAACAGCTCTCTCGCCACGTGCGCGCACAACGCTGCCTATTCTCTGGCAACTCCTCCGCCCATAGGCTAAAGCCCCACCTGACCCTCCCCGCAGGGCTGCGGGTCAAGGACTGCTCCTTCCGCAAATGCACTTCCTCCTTTCGCGGCTTTTGAAACTACTCTTTGCAAGTGCAAACCTCCGTTCTATGGGGGAATCGTTGTCGCGGCTACATACATAGTTTCAACAGTGTGCTGTAATCATAAATACATTCGGGGATTGAAAAACTTATATATGATTACAATATAACCAATGTAGTATAAATGAACATAAGCACATCACACATTTTGATACACATAATGGCAACAATATAAATATCATTTTTTTTCAACATTAAGATCAATTTTTTGATCTTTGTGTTACTCAAGAAGCTTTATATTATTAATGAATTCCACACCATTTGAAACGTTTCCTTGTCAGGTTTTCTTAAAGTATAAATAAAGAAGGGGGGGGGGAGGAAGGAAAAGGGGGGAAAAGGGGGAGGGGGTGGGGAGGGGGGGGGGAGGAGAAGAGAATGAACAAGTGAACAATTCATCAGAAAAAGGCATACAACTCGATAGTGATAAAGGGCTCTCAACCAATACGAAGGACTATATTTTTTAAATAGTACCAAAAAGTACATATCATCACAAGGAAGAACATGGATATACACAAATACAAGGCGTGCCATACCACTTGTCTGAATATACACACAAGTTATTATTGTTGGTAAGACAAAACTACAAGGTACAGAGATATCGTGTTTTAATCCAAGGAGTCCACATAGTATTTACCAATTTAACTATTAATAACTCGATATCCATTAATTTACACAGGAATATATTATACACAAATTACTGAATGTCATAAAGAGTTATAAAAAGAGAGAGTTGGGCAAGAAATGTTGCTTGTATACGACTGATATTTTTCAAAATACTATTATTTGGTAGGGGTTTGTCTGGTGTGGCAGAGCACATAGGTGAGCATCATCATATATATAATGGTTCCCGTGTAAAGAAATAAAAACCAAAGGAACAATGTTTTATCTCCCAGTCTACGTTGTTCCTCTGGTGTCATTGTGTCCATTGTGAAAATCCAGAACATTTCCTTTTGATTAAGGATGTTCTGGCGATCACCACGTCTGACGGGAGTGGAAGTATATATCTATCCCACTAAAGGTGAGAAGATCAACTTCCCTTTAGAACATTCCAGAAAATCTCTTGCCACTGGGAACCTTGATCTTTATATTTTTTACTTTAATATGTTCCATTATACGATGTTTTAACACGGACGTATTGTTCTCTATGTAGCTCATACCACACCACATGTCAAGAATATATAACATAGTTTGTAGTTGCATGTGATAAAACTCCTAATAGTGAGGAAAATTTTTAAACTAAAAGCATGTGATCAGCGCTCAAACTATAAAAACTATACCTAAATATTAACTAAATAACCAGGTGCTTTTACAATAATAAAATGCATATTTAAAGTGTCCCTCAAAGGAAAATCTAAGTGAATTCCTCACAGCTGTTGTGGCAGGTTGGGAATGGCTGCCTTGGGAATATTACAAACCTATCCACAAGGGCTGTAAACATATACAGAGAGATAACAAGTGACACAGATACAACACAGACACAAATTCCTGGGCCATATCAGATATAAACTGACGAATCGGAGTAGTCCCATGAATCAAAAGGTGGTTAAAGAAGATCCACAGTCCACAATGTCCGCTTTCTTTACACAGAATGCTGGTTAATCTGAAAATACAAATAAAACAACCATTGCGCAGTACCCTATGGTCAGTTTTCCAAGACCCCCCGTGCTATATATCTTACTAAAAATAGAAAAGGCCTCAAAAGGTTTCTTTAAGTCCCCACGATGGCTCCGACTGATTCCTGCTGCGGTGGATCAGCGCTTTCCACTTCCAGCATCAGCATCACCATACCGATTGGGAACAAGAAAGGGGCACAAATAGTGTAACACATAATAATTTATTGTTAAAAATGAAAAGCATAAAAAACATGCACTCACATGCGGGAATGCCCTATTGCGTGTCCTAACGTGACGTCTCCGCATAAAGGGAGGATGCGAGGGATTGCAGGGGGAGGATGGAGCCGGGTGGGTCCACGTTCGTGGCACGCGACTCGAGGCGCCGTCCCTCCTCGATGACGTTCCCCGTCAATCAACCTCCTTTCCTCCACAGGGTCTGCACGTTGCAGCACGTTCAACAAGCTCACCCTACCGGCGTTTCGTGACCCTGACGTCACTTCTCAGGGGTAATGGAGCTGTGGGGCAACTTGAGGTATTTATACCCTGTGCAAAGCGGACACAGGGAGTTCCCATTAGTTGAATGTCGATTGGGAATTCCGTATAATTGTCCCTTATTGGCTGATACCTGGCAACCTTGTGTGTAGCAAGGTTAAACCACTCATGCCTGGACAGCCAATTGCCCTAGATGAGACATTTAGCATGCTGTAAAACACTTTACAAAAAGGTATAGTTTTTAAGGTTTGAGCGCTGATCACAGCTTTTAGTAAATTTTCCTCACTATTTGTTCTATCAATTATTGCATATCAGCAGCCAACCATATCACAAACATGTCACTGTTTTCTAGTCGAGCACTGGTAGTTGAATCTAGATAAAATATTTTCAGAGGATGCAGACGTAGAGAATATAGATGTAGACACTGAGAATTTAGATACACTCCTTAATAAAGTAGAAAAAACCCTCACACAAGAAATGAGGCAGATCTGGGAAAGTGGTTTAGCATTGAGAAAATTATTAGAAACACAAAAGAATACCAAGGGGACTTAGGGTCCTCAGGTACCCACTCTAAGAAACAGTAATGAGATCTTTTATGAAAGAGTGGAACAATTTCTGGATAAATGTGCATTCGGTTTTAGTCCCGTTGTCTATTCAGTACGAACCAAATCCCTAGAAGTTTTGGATAAAGAGTATTAAGAAATCCACGAAAAATTAGGCCAATTTCGATCTCAAGAGTACAAGGTACTAGACGAAAAGAGTACTCAGAGAATAGAAAAAATTGAGAAAGAGGTCATTAGTTCCAAACAGAAAAAATTTACAGGGACAAGAAAGATATGAACGAAAATAGGACACAGAGAAGGAAGAAGAAAAACTGAAAAGAAGTCATTATTGCAGGGATACACCCACAGTTGAGTGTGAAATCCCACTCCAAATAACAAAGTGCTACAAAAGGAAGATATAAACCAAAAAAAAAGACAATGAAAAGACAAATCATTAAATAGAAAGATGGGACCCATAGGCATACATGGGAGATAGGCCACAAAGCACCTGTAAGGGAGGAAACATCATAGACAATGGCCAACCACGAGGAGGGTATGCCAATAGGAATGAGGGTATGGGACAGATTATTATCATGATGGACCCAGAGAAGCATATAGAGGGGTATGATAATAATGTTTTTAGATCTAACAATTTAGGCCCTTCAATGCAACCTCTTTCAACTATGAAAATAATCAACTCATTGTCTTTTTTAGATCACGAGCAGAGAGTAATTTTCCACTATACGGAAAAAAACAGCGAGGGGTAGAGACGACCAGTGGGGAACAAACAACCCCAGGTTCAGCGAGACGCAAAAAAGATAGAGGATTCAGAGGAAAAAGATCGCCCTGCCGTTTTTGGCTATGCAGCAGGACCAGTATGGCATGGTTTTTGGCTATGGTGAGATACATTGGGTGGACGGAGAGTTGCCCCCCGCAGGGCATGTGTGATGCCAGGGGGTGAAGGATGGTTTGCATCCCCTGTATTTTCTGCGCTGCAGTAGCTCCTGGACCCAGGATCGCTACCATAGCGGAAAGTTCCTCTGGGGAGTGAGACGGGGTCTGGTCATTGAGGAGAGCGGTTGTCCGATGGATTTAAGAATCCTTTTAGGGGACCAAATTAGATTGTGTAACTCTAAAGGCGCACATATTTCTCCCTCCAGCGCTACCCATATTTTACTGCCATTGTCTGTGTGCCACTGTGAAATTTGGCATAATCGGTCCGCCTTGTAATATGACAACAAGCAAGGTACTGCCCGCCCGCTAATGGTGCTATCTTTCTTTAACATCTTACTCTTGACTCTCGGTCTTTCATATTTCATATGAATTTTGACATCAGAGACTGAATAGAGCAAATATCGTTCAGTATACGTGTCACTGGCAGGGTTTGGAATAAGTACAGCATCTGAGGGAGCAGCGTCCGGGGGAGCAGCGTCCGAGGGAGCAGCGTCCGAGGGAGCAGCGTCCGAGGGAGCAGCGTCCGGGGGAGCAGCGTCCGAGGGAGCAGCGTCCGAGGGAGCAGCGTCCGAGGGAGCAGCGTCCGGGGGAGCAGCGTCCGAGGGAGCAGCGTCCGAGGGAGCAGCGTCCGAGGGAGCAGCGTCCGGGGGAGCAGCGTCCGGGGGAGCAGCGTCCGGGGGAGCAGCGTCCGAGGGAGCAGCGTCCGAGGGAGCAGCATCCGAGGGAGCAGGTTCATTTTCATGCAATAAATCTTGCCAATCCAAGAAATATTGTATGTTGACCACGTTGTGATATCTCCTCACAGCATTTGCAAATAATTTGGGATAATTTGCTCTATATAGCGTCCTATACTTATTTGTGATTTGGACTCCCAAATATTTAATAGCAAAAGGTTGCCAGTTAAAATTGAAATTTATAGCTATTAGTTTTTCCATTTCCCTAGGTAAGTTTATATTTAAAGCTTCAGGTTTTATTTGATTAATTTTAAATCCAGATATTCTATTAAATTTCCCTAAAAGATTGAATAGATTGGGCAGAGAGGTGAGGGGCCTTGGTAACATTAACATGACGTAATCTGTATAAAGAGCCATTTTGTGTGTTTGGTTGTTAATTTGGATCCCTGATATATCCGGATTCTTCCTGATCTGTACTGCTAGTGGTGCCATGCATAAGGTAAATAACAGGGATGAAAGTGGACATCTCTGTCTTGTACCACTCTTAATTTGGAAGAGATCTGAAGGGAAGCCCTGATGTGTTACTCTTGCAGCCGGATTGGAATACAGTGCTGTGATTGCTTTTAAAATTCTACCCCCAAAACCAAATGCCCCAAGCGTGGCCTTTAAATAAGGCCAATCTATCCTATCAAAAGCTTTTTCAGCATCCAGACTTAACACCATTACTTGGATCCATTTTGTGTTGGCTAATTCAATCAGATCGATAATTCGTCTAGTATTGTCTGCCGTCTGCCTATCCTTAATAAATCCTACGTGGTCCGGATGAATTAGCCTGGGCAGGATATGGCCCAGTCTGTTTGCCAGCATATTTGAATAGATTTCTATATGAGAGTTTATTAAAGATATTGGCCTGTAACGTTTGCAATTTGTTGGATCCTTGCCTTGCTTGTAAGTGACAGAGATAGACGCCTGTAGCATATGTTCCGGGAATGAAGCACCCGCGAGCATTGAACATGTTGAGAAGATGGGGGGCTAATAATTTGGCGAATTTCTTATAGTATAGATTGGAAAATCCATCAGGGCCTGGAGCTTTGCTTGGTTTCAAATGTTTAATGACTTGGAGTAACTCTTCTATAGTAACATCCTCCTGTAGTGCCTCTCTCCCACCTGCAGAGGGTTTATCCGGCTTTACCAAAAGTTGTCTAAAAAATATCTTAAATAGTAAAAAAGAAATAAAATGTGTGGCGTAAACCAACATAAGGATGCTCCCCCCCCAGCGTATTCACATACTCTTACCCAGAACCCACACAAAAAAACACAAAAAAGGAGATGTTTTCTTTAAAAAAAAAAAAACAATGTCTCTCTTACTGTATTAATTAGGTGCCTGGGGGTTCAGGAAAAACGTTTGCTGATACTGCTGGATCCCCACGAAGCTTTACCCATCCAGATCACACCACCAAATTGTGGAATAAACTGAGTCCCAACCGGAATTTTAGGTAAGAAATCTGTTGAGTCATTTTTTTAAATTTTATTGCTGCTAGCTAATCTGTGTGTGAGGGGGGGATACATGCTCAGATCTGTGTGTGGGGGGGGG
>WSYH01004868.1:0-49072 GCA_036426205.1 Ascaphus truei | reverse complement strand
GTATCATGTGCCGCCCTATGCATTGTATCATGTGCCGCCCTATGCATTGTATCATGTGCCGCCATATGCATCGTATCATGTGCCGCCCTATGCATTGTATCTTAAAAGGAACATGTTTTGTTTAAAAAAACAACTAATTATCACTTAAGTTTTATAACCTGACATATGTCTAATTTATCTAGCAAGTATTTTTCTCATTTAAAAATACTCAAATAGATAAAAGCGGCTGAAAAATGGGAACCATTGTAATTTATCTTATAACGTCTAACATAGGAGTGGCGATCTCCAGTCTTCAAGGGCCACCAACAGGTCAGGTTTTAAAGATATCCCTGCTTCAACACAGGTAATACAGTGGTTGACTGAGCCACTGATTGAGCCACCTGTGCTGAAGCAGGGATAATCTTAAAACCAGACCTGTTTGTGGCCCTTGAGGACTGGCGTTGTCCACTTCTGGTCTTGACATTAAGCACTTGTTTGCTGTAAAAGTGATGCTTAGAAAGCCATTTTAAACATGCGGTCCTTGGCATCAAATACATTTGTATTTTATTGTATTGTATGTTACATAGTTACATAGTACATAGTTACATAGTTACATAGTTACATAGTTACATAGTAGATGAGGTTGAAAAAAGACTTCCGTCCATCAAGTTCAACCTATGCTAAATTTAGACAACAGATACTTTATCCTATATCTATACTTATTGATCCAGAGGAAGACAAGCAAAAAACCCCATTAAGGGGAAAAATTAATTCCTTCCTGACTCCAAGAATTGGCAATCGGATTAATCCCTGGATGAACATCCTTCCCATGTATACTTATTTGCTATATCCCTGTATACCTTTCCCATCTAAAAAGATGTCCAACCTTTTTTTGAACAAATCTATTGTATCTGCCATCACAGTCTCCATGGGTAATGAATTCCACATTTTAACTGCCCTTACTGTAAAGAACCCTTTCCTTTGTTGCTGGTGAAATTTCCTTTCCTCCAACCTTAAGGTATGGCCCGAGTCCTTTGTACTGCCCGTGGGATGAATAGTTCTTTTGAAAGCTCCTTGTAATGTCCCTGAATATATTTGTACATAGTTATCATATCCCCTCTTAGACGCCTCTTTTCTAATGTAAATAAATCTAATTTAGCTAGCCTCTCCTCATAAGTTAGAATTTCCATCCCCTTTATTAATTTGTTGGCTCTTCTCTGCACTCTCTCTAGTTCCATAATGTCTTTTCTTAGGAGTGGTGCCCAAAATTGTACTCCATATTCAAGGTGTGGTCTTACTAATGCTTTGTAAAGGGGCATAATTATGTTTACTTCCCTTCCATCCATTGCCCGTTTGATGCAAGATAAGATCTTGTTTGCCTTTGACAGATATATATATAACATACGTTACCAGTGAAGGTAAGAAGGCAACAGCACTCGGTAAGTATCAGAAGATGATTTTTAGTATAAAAGATACTTGCACATTGAACCAACGTTTCGGTCCCCAAAATGAGACCTTCTTTATTCTTATGGAACAAGCACCAGCTCATTACTGTATTACGACAGGAGTGCCGGACTACTTTCATTGTGTGTTTGTGTGTTTGTGTTTATGTTTATGTTTGTGTTTATATATATATATATATACTGTATATAATTTGTATATAATAATGACTATTTAGGTACCTAATTCATGGGACCAATGGCCCTCTTTAATCCATCTCAATCCTTAATGACTCATTCTTAATGTTTATTGCAGAAATGGATTCCCTGTTGCTTCATTTCTTCAATATTTATTTCTTACATTTTCTTCATTGCTCCTTATGTCCTGGCTTCTAACTGCTGTGAGTACAAGTGGGCGGGGTTTTTAAAGTCGGCTGCCGTGTGCCACCCATGTGAGATGTAATGGGGTGGGGTGTACTATAGAAACTTTACCCATAGGCACTCACAACATTCAGAAGCTGGGCCTTGAGGAATCATCCGTTATAAATACACTAATAACTGACCTTTACACATCAGAGCTTCTATTTCTGCAATCAACATTGATGGATGGCTATTATTATTATTATTATTATTATTATTATTAAACACCATATGGATTTTAGGGCCAATTGTAGACAGAAGAATTCTCTTTTTTCTGAATTTGCTCCAAGGGATTCGTGGAGATCCTGAAGATGAGAGGGGGGTAAATTGGGATTTAAAACTGTTAACCTCTTTAGCCCCATTGAGACCAACAGTGCCCTTGGGGTTATGTCTAGTAAAGCTCTATGTTACTATGTTACTATGTTACTATGTTACTATGTTACTGAAGGGTTATAATGCATTTTCCTATTGTTTAGAAAAACAATTTCCAAATGATTTTTGATTGATAGTTTTAAATGGGGTACAAAAAGGAAATGGGAACAGCTGGGGTAAACACTACGTAAAATTGGCATATTATTTGCCATAAATATTATCATTAAACATAAATTACATACAACATTGAAATAATAGGGGAGGGAGAGTGGGGGGGAGGGAGAGGGGGGGGGGGGGGGGTGATGTGATCACCATTGGCCGCTCAGTTGGAACTCTGTCACGGGAGACCAGGACTCGTTCAAGGATCAAGCACCAGACAGGACACACAGATCAAATATACAGGTGTTTATTTCGGCCGGAGCCAACAGACGCAGCACAAAATCACAACAGAGCTTATATACTCACAAACTTCAACACAATACAGATGCAATCCCAATTGCTTAGGTGTCCGGCACCACCAAAATCGCTTTCTCGTAGCAGCTTCCACTTCTGTAGTAAGTCCAGATTATCTAGGCAACGCTGAATGCAAGTTGGAGAAGTCAGGTGTAAATCTCATGCTTCAGAAAGGCACACAGCCTCAACTTCGGTTCTCTGGCACAACCTCAGAGAACAACATTTAGTCCGTCTCCACACCAGTCCAGAAATAATCTGTGGAACTGAGAGCGGCCGCACCTTTTCTAGATTTGGTCTCCATAGGAAATAATTGAGAATGGATGGTGACCAATCACAGCACAGATGCTACTTATTCCAATCGCAGAGCGAGCTTCATAGACCAATCAGGACTGTGAGAAATTCAAACTAGCTCGCCACGGAGACTGGAGTCACTTGACTCTCACCCTAAACCTCAGGGTCTGGGTTCAGCTGGATACCTCCTGTGGAGATGAATGCCTGAGTCTGAGCTGAACAATGGCCCTGCCCTCAGTCACAATTTTCCAGCACTGAGTAAACAACCCTCCCCCTCTAGTCCCAGCAATAGCTCTTTCTCCAGACATGTGGGCTGAACAAAGGGTTTCACAACCCTGCATGTCCAGAGGCCTTGGCTATGCTTTAAAACACATTTTTATGCTTGCAGTTTACACATACTGTATACATTACTGTGTTTAACACCTAACATGCTGGCCACATGAGCCACAGGTAGAGGAGTGTACAGGACGAGCCTGTATATCCATTAGATGGATAGGGGCCAGAGACCGGGCTTTTAATATGCTGGTCTCTGAGCCCCTACAGTCACAACCGCCATAGGTTTCTGTTTTTTACAGGATGGGGAGGGGAACAGCACTATTTTCAGCTCAGCGACCCCAAGTTCCCAAGATACGGGTGAAGTTACAGGTGTTCCTGGGATTTAAATGGCTCCAATAGAAAGCCACAACTGATGCAGCTTCCTATTGGCCTGAGATGTGGCAACCATTTTGTTTCCCTTGGGGGACATTTAAACCCAGTAACAGAACTGGTAAGTATCTTGGGAACCCTGAGTCCACAGAAATGGTGGTGTTTGGCTCAGAGGGACACTGCTTTCCATTATGTAAAAATGAAATATATAATAATTTAAAAAAAAGAGTAGAAGGAACTGTTCCTTTAAAATACGAGAAAGCTGTTACATTGTTACTGTATATGCATAGTAAAAGGGTTCCTATGCGGTTTAATAAAATGTTTGAAGCAGGGGGTCTCCAGAGTTGGACCCCCTGCTTCCCAAGATACAGACCTCCGTAGGGGGTGTCGGTATCTTGGCGCTGTTTAAAACTCCCGTCACGTTGGCAAATAGGAAGGCACAAGGGATGATGTCACAGCTTCCTATTGGCCTGTGTGACGCAAAACATTTAAGCTGCCGGCACCCCCTGCGGAGGTAAGTATCTTGGGAAACACAGGGTCTCCGTAGCTGAAATTATTGGGGTTCAGAGACCCCCTGCTTCCATCACATTTAAAACAAAAAAAAACTGCCTGTTTAAATATAAGGTACAAATAAATTTGCTCAATAAGTCATGGGTGTCAGTAAAAGCGTGGTAAATTGTTAAAATGGCATGAAATAAGATTGTAAACCATAAATGCAACAAAATATTACATTTACAAAAAATCTATAGGGTCATACTCTTATCACCCAAACTTCTTCCAAATGTTAGCCATGTATTTAAACAAGCAAAATCCACATGTACACAACCAAGGGGGGGAAAAAAACAACGATCGTCTCCTTGTCCTGAAGCCAGATATAGCAGAAGCCAGATATAGCAGAACAATCTTAGGCTACGGCCCCGCTAACGCTGACCTCGCTCATGCTTGAGTGCAGTTACGTCACCAGCTCTCCAAGCATGAGCGCCGGGTGTCCTGTCTATTTTGCAAGCGCGCGCGTGGGGGCATTCAAACTCCTTTTTTTTTTTTTTTTGTCCCGCCAAGCTTGGAGAACGTGTGCCCCCAAGCGCGCACCGCGGGGACGGGACAATTTAAATTGCAGGAACTAAACTCGGAAAGCGCTGCGTGCTCAACGCTAGTGTTGACGCAGCCTTACAGATATCTCTCTCTTCCCTTGTTTATACTTATCTCCTCCAGATTTGTGTGTGTGTGTGTGTGTGTGTGTGTGTGTGTGTGTGTGTGTGTGTGTGTGTGTGTGTGTGTGTGTGTGTGTGTGTGTGTGTGTGTGTGTGTGTGTGTGTGTGTGTGTGTGTGTAACAACAGAGCTTATATACTCACAAACTTCAACACAACTACAGATGCAATCCCAATTGCTTAGGGGTCCGGCACCACCAAAATCGCTTTCTCGTAGCAGCTTCCACTTCTGTGTAAGTCCAGATTATCTAGGCAACGCTGAATGCAAGTAGTTGGACGAAGTCAGGGTAAATCTATGCTTCAGAAAGGCACACAGCCTCAACTTCGGTTCTCTGGCAAACCTCAGAGAACACAACATTTAGTCCGCTCTCCACACCAGTCCAGAAATAATGTGGAAATGAGAGCGGCCGCACCTTTTCTAGATTTGGTCTCGTCTCATAGGAAATAATTGAGAATGGATGGGACCAATCACAGCACAGATGCTTATTTAGGCCAATCGCAGAGCGAGTTCATAGACCAATCAGGACTGTGGAAAATTCAACTAGCTCGCCACGGAGATAGGGAGTCACTTGACTCTCACCTAAACCTCCGGGTCTGGGTTCAGCTGGATACCTACTGTGGGAGATGAAGCCTGAGTCTGAGCTGAACAATGGCCTCGCCCTCAGTCACAATTTTCCAGCAACTGAGTAAACAACCCTCCCCTCTAGTCCCAGCAATAGCTCTTTCTCCAGAAATGTGGGCTGAAACAAAGGGTTTCACAACCCTGCCTGTCCAGAGGCCTTGGCTATGCTTAAAAACATTTTTTATGCTTGCAGTTTACACATACTGTATACATTACTGTGGTTTAACACCTAACATGCTGGCCACATGAGCCACAGGTAGAGGAGGGTAACGGACGAGCCTTATATCACATTAGATGGATAGGGGCCAGAGACCGGGGCTTTTAATATGCTGGCTGGTCTATGAGCCCCTACAGTCACAACCGCCATAGGTTTCTGTTTTTTACAGGATGGGGGGGAACAGCACTATTTCAAGCTCAGCGACCCCCAAGTCCCAAGATACGGTGAAGTTACAGGTGTTCCTGGGATTTAAATGGCTCCAATAGAAAGCCAAAATGATGCAGTTTCCATTGGCCTGAGATGTGGCAACCACTTTGTTTCCCTTGGGGGACATTTTTAAACCAGTAACAGAAACTGGAAGTATCTTGGGAACCCTGGTCCACAGAGAAATGGTGTGTTTGGACTAAGAGGGACACTGTTTTCATATGTAAAAATGAAATATATTAATTTAAAAAAAAGAGTAGAAGGAACTGTCCTTTAAAATACGAGAAAGCTGTTACATTGTTACTGTATATGCATAGTAAAAGGGTTCCTATGCGGTTTAATAAAATGTTGAAGCAGGGGGTCTCCAGAGTTGGACCCCCTGCTTCCAAGATACAGACACTCCGTTAGGGGGTGTCGGTATCTTGGCGCTGTTTTTAAAACTCCCGTCCGTTGGCAAATAGGAAGGCACAAGGATGATGTCACAGCTTCCTATTGGCCTGTGTGACGCAAAAACATTTAGCTGCCGGCACCCCCTGCGGAGGTAAGTATCTTGGGAAACACAGGGCTCCGTAGCTGAAATTATTGGGTTCAGAGGACCCCTGCTTTCCATCACATTAAAACAAAAAAAAAACTGCCTGTTTAAATATAAGGTACAAATAAATTTGCTCAATAAGTCAGGGTGTCAGTTAAAAGCGTGGTAAATTGTGTAAAAATTGAATGAAATAAAGATTGTAAACCATAAAGCCAACAAAATATTACATTACAAAAATATAGGGTCATACTATTATCACCCAAATTCTTCCAAATGTTAGCCATGTATTTAAACAAGCAAAATCCACATGTACACAACCAGGGGGGAAAAAAAACAACGATGTCTCCTTGCTCTGAAGCCAGATATAGCAGAAGCCGCTAATAGCAGAACAATCTTAGGCTACGGCCCCGCTAACGCTGACCTCGCTCATGCTTGAGTGCAGTTACGTCACCAGCTCTCCAAGCATGAGCGGGGGTGGTCCTGTCTATTTTGCAAGCGCGCGCGTGGGGGCATTCAAACTCCTTTTTTTTTTTTTTGTCCCGCCAAGTTGGGAGAACGTGTGCCCCCAAGCGCGCACCGCGGGGACGGGACAATTTAAATTGCAGGAACTAAAACTCGGAAAGCGCTGCGTGCTCAACGCTAGTGTTGACGCAGCCTACAGTAATATCTCTCTCTTCCTTGTTTATCTATCTCCGCCAATTTGTGTGTGTGGTGTGTTGTGTGTGTGTGTGTGTGTGTGGGTGTGTGTGTGTGTGTGTGTGTGTGTGTTGGTGTGTGTGTGTGTGTGGGTGTGTGTGGTGTGTTGTGTGTGTGTGTGTGTGTGTGTGTGTGAGTGCTTGACAAATCACCCAAAAATCTACCCGCCGAACCAAAAAATCTACTTGCCACCTAGCCCCGCCCCCAACCCCGCTTTAAAAAAACAAAACATAAATTCCTAGTACCATTCGTTTTTGACATAAGTTTATTGTATTACATATACTACAATTAGTCCTTGTTACGTATGTGTCTGTGTGTGTGTCTGTGTGTGTGTCTGTGTGTGTGTCTGTGTGTGTGTCTGTGTGTGTGTCTGTGTGTGTCTGTGTGTGTGTAAATGTCAGATGTAGAACAAAAACCCAGATGTGAATGACTACTTTCCTGAACCCCTTAACCAGTGTCTGGATGCCCCCGCTTCACAATTTCTAAAGCAGCAATCCCGCCTGGGATCTTATCTGATCCGAGGTCCCTCAATGTCCATGTACCCTCATTCCCGCAATGTTATACATTGGAGGGGAGGTGTTCCCTACCTGTCTTCTGGGGTAGGGGGGATTCCGATGTCTTCCGTGTGAAGCTCAAGAGTTAGATCTGGAAGAAAGCAGTATAGGTTATTTCGGTGAAGGTATAGGGCAGTTAAGATATATAGGGTAAATAAGATATCCAGATCCAGAGTGTGAGACAGAGTGTGGGTGAGAGACACAGGGAGACAGAGAGGGTGTGAGAGAGAGACAGAGAAAGGGTGAGAGAGAGAGGGTGAGAGAGACAGAGAAAGGGTGAGAGAGAGAGGGTGAGAGAGAGAGACAGAGAGAGGGTGAGAGAGAGACACAGAGAGAGGGTGAGAGAGAGACAGAGAGAG
The DNA here is from genome assembly GCA_036426205.1 of Ascaphus truei. Taxonomy (NCBI): domain Eukaryota; kingdom Metazoa; phylum Chordata; class Amphibia; order Anura; family Ascaphidae; genus Ascaphus; species Ascaphus truei. The sequence continues at coordinate 41,080 of WSYH01004868.1, read as the reverse complement.
GGTGAGAGACAGAGAGAGGGTGAGAGACAGAGAGAGGGTGAGAGAGAGGGTGAGAGAGAGGGTGAGAGACAGAGACAGAGAGACAGAGACAGAGAGAGGGTGAGAGACAGAGAGAGGGTGAGAGACAGAGACAGTGAGAGGGTGAGAGACAGAGACAGAGAGAGGGTGAGAGACAGAGAGGGTGAGAGACAGAGACAGAGAGAGTGTGAGAGACAGAGACAGAGACAGAGAGAGGGTGAGAGACAGAGAGGGTGAGAGACAGAGAGAGGGTGAGAGACAGAGACAGGGTGAGAGACAGAGACAGAGGGTGAGAGACAGAGACAGAGGGTGAGAGACAGAGAGAATGTGAGAGACAGGACAGGGTGAGAGACAGAGACAGGGTGAGAGACAGAGAGGGTGAGAGACAGAGATAGGGTGAGAGACAGAGAGAGGGTGAGAGACAGAGACAGGGTGAGAGACAGAGACAGGGTGAGAGACAGAGACAAAGAGAGGGTGAGACAGAGACAAAGAGAGGGCGAGAGAGACAGAGAGAGGGCGAGAGAGACAGAGAGAGGGCGAGAGAGAGGGGGCGAGAGAGAGAGATGGCGAGAGAGAGGGTGAGAGACAGAGGGAGGGCGAGAGAGACAGAGAGAGGGCGAGAGAGACAGAGAGAGGGCGAGAGAGAGGGGGCGAGAGAGAGGGTGAGAGACAGAGAGAGGGCGAGAAACAGAGAGAGGGCGATTGGGTGGGGGGTTGTGGTGACTGGGTGATTGGGTGGGGTGACTGGGTGGTGGAGTGATTGGGTGGGGTGATGGGGTGATTGGGTGACTGGGTAGGGTGGTGGGGTGACGTGATTGGGTGGGGTGATTGGGTGGGGTGATTGGGTGGGGTGGTGGGGTGACGTGAGTGGGGTGGTGACTGGGTGGTGGGGTAACGTGACTGGGTGGTCGGGTGACGTGACTGGGTGGTGGGATGATTGGGTGGGGGGACGGGGTGGTGGGGTGACGTGAGTGGGTGGGGTGACGTGAGTGGGTGAGAGACAGAGAGAGGGTGAGAGACAGAGACAGAGAGAGGGTGAGAGACAGAGACTGAGAGGGTGAGAGACAGAGACAGAGAGGGTGAGAGACAGAGACAGAGAGGGTGAGAGACAGAGACAGAGAGGGTGAGAGACAGAGAGAGGGTGAGAGACAGAGAGAGGGTGAGAGACAGAGAGAGGGTGAGAGACAGAGAGAGGGTGAGAGACAGAGAGAGGGGGAGAGACAGAGAGGGGGGGAGAGAGAGAGACGATGAGAGAGTGACAGACAGAGGGTGAGACAGAGACAGACAGAGGGTGAGACAGAGACAGAGAGAGGGTGAGAGACAGAGAGAGGGTGAGAGAGACAGAGAGAGGGCGAGAGAGAGAGAGGGCGAGAGACAGAGAGAGGGCGAGAGACAGAGAGAGGGTGATTGGGTGGGGGTTTGGGGTGACTGGGTGATTGGGTGGGGTGTGGGTGGTGGGGTGACTGGGTGGTGGGGTGACTGGGTGACTGGGTAGGGTGGTGGGGTGACGTGCACCAGAGGGGGAAGGAACACCCCCCGTCCCGGGCGATCAGCTAAGGGAGCACCGGGGACCAGATGGGGAACACCCTGCCGCTACCTCCTACACACACCCAGCATCACACACACACAGCATCACACACACACCCAGCAGAGCACAAAAACACACCCAGCATCCGTCAGACACAAGTGGAGGGGAGGGGGGGATGGCAATGCATGAGGAGAGTACTTACTTCGTCAATAATCCGCCCTGTAAAGGAAGAGGGACGTACGTCACTGCTCCTTCTCATATAGAGCAGGCCTCCTCCCCCCTACTCCCCCCCCCCAAAAAAAAGTCTTGGCATCGGGCCAACTTGCGTCGGGATTTTATTTATTTATTTATTTCTCGGCGCGAGCAGGGAAAAATTGAATGAGAACCGTATGCGTTGCAGGGCCGGCCATTACAGATCCCCACTGAGCCAAATCCGATCACTCCTGGCGAGCGGGCGACCGGATTTGTCGAGCACTGCCTATGACTATGCTCAGCCAAAGTGTGAATGCACTATATGCATATATCGCAGAAGGGAACCAATGGAACAGAGTGGAGGAGCAGAGGTGTGTGCATAACGGAGGCAGGGATAGGCTGTGAATGATGCAGGAGACAGGTGAGGGTGATCAGAGATGACTCGCAGCTGGGGAGTGGTCCAAGCTCCGTGGAATTCCTGAAAGTCCTCCGTGGGTGCGCTCTGTTAACGCATTAAACTTATTTAAAGAAAATCCCTTAATAGTTATCAGGCAGGCTGACAAGGGGGGGGGGGTCTTTATTATGGTGTAGAGCATAGTGTTTGGAAAGACTGTGATTAAAAAGACCATTTCGAATGTTTCTTATATGTTCTTGGATGCGTACCTTCAACGGGCGTTTAGTTCGACCCACATAGTGTAGGCCACACGGGCACTCAATTAGATACACTATGTGGTCAGAAGTACACATAATAAAATCTGAAATCTCAAAAACCTCTCCAGTGCTTTTACATGTGAAAGTTTTATTGTCAACATGCAGATACTTGCACACTGAGCACTTTCCGCATTTAAAATTCCCAATAGGTTTGCTGTTTAGCCACATCTTTTCACCAACCGTTATAACCTTAGTATTAATATCACTAGGGGACAGTGTATTTTTAAGGTTTTTTGCTTTTCGGTATATGAATTTGGGAAACTTTGAGATGTGATCTCCTAAAATTGGGTCCCCTGATAAAATAGCCCAGTGTTGTTTAATAATTCTTTCTATTTGCATGGTCATTGAATTGAAGTTAGTAATAAAGGCGACATTACATTTACCCTCATTCGTCTCCAACCCTAACCCTAACCTCAAACCTGTACATGGGAGAATGGGAATCCAATTTTATTTTTTAATAATAATCCTTTTAAAAACAATATCATTACCTGGCATCGCTATATAGACGATATTATTTGTATATGGGATGGGGATCATTGCTCAGTCAATCAATTTGTTAAATACATTAATACCAACGATAGAAATCTGACGTTCACATCTTTGGACAATGAACGCATCATTAACTTTTTAGACTTGAGCTTAATAATATCAGAAGAGGGTAATATTATCACCAAAACCTACTTTAAGGAGGTAGATTCAAACAATCTGTTGCTAGCCTCAAGCAACCACAAAAAATCCTGGATCAAGAATATTCCGAGTGGTCAGTTCTATAGACTGAGGAAGAACTGTAGTCTGGATACGGATTTTGAGATACAGGCTAGTGATCTAACCTCTAGATTTTTGGAAAGGGGTTATCCACTAAAAACACTCAGTGATGACTTGGATAGGGTGAGAAAACTGGACAGGAGCCAAATGTTGGTTCCTAAGACTAAGAAAAAAGACACTTTGGAGACGAATGAGGGTAAATGTAATGTCGCCTTTATTACTAACTTCAATTCAATGACCATGCAAATAGAAAGAATTATTAAACAACACTGGGCTATTTTATCAGGGGACCCAATTTTAGGAGACCACATCTCAAAGTTTCCCAAATTCATATACCGAAAAGCAAAAAACCTTAAAAATACACTGTCCCCTAGTGATATTAATACTAAGGCTATAACGGTTGGTGAAAAGATGTGGCTAAACAGCAAACCTATTGGGAATTTTAAATGCGGAAAGTGCTCAGTGTGCAAGTATCTGCATGTTGACAATAAAACTTTCACATGTAAAAGCACTGGAGAGGTTTTTGAGATTTCAGATTTTATTATGTGTACTTCTGACCACATAGTGTATCTAATTGAGTGCCCGTGTGGCCTACACTATGTGGGTCGAACTAAACGCCCGTTGAAGGTACGCATCCAAGAACATATAAGAAACATTCGAAATGGTCTTTTTAATCACAGTCTTTCCAAACACTATGCTCTACACCATAATAAAGACCCTTCTTCCTTGCTCTTTAAGGGCATTAAACATATCCCTAGGAATAGAAGGGGTGGAGATAGGGTAAAAGAACTCTCTGTCCAAGAGACCTTCTGGATACATAAATTAAGATCTTTGCATCCGGGGGGTCTCAATGAAGATATTGATATCTGGTCCCTTTATTAACCTATTATACATATATCTTAGGTGTAAGGGGTAAGAGGGGGCTCCTTGGTATTTCATCCTAAATCTGAACCTGTGACTTATCTTTTTTAAACTAGTAGTATGAATGCCAATCATTTGTATGTATTTTAGATTCATGCTTCTTTTTCACGTTAACTCCTAAATACAATTTGTATATTAAGGTTTTTTAGTAAACATTCCAGAATGGAGATGCATTTTTTATCTGGGTATTAGTACTGTTTTTAACCCCCTTTTTCTTTATTTTAGAGACATCTGCGCGATTTGTGTTTTGTACTTACTTTTGTGTGTTTAATAAAGTTTCGTTTGTTTTTGGTTACATAAGTTGCCCATAGCAACATGTAGGAGGGCTCTGAGCCCCATGAGTCGTTTGACTCCTCCCCGCTTCCACGGGATTGGCCACAATTCCTGATTGGATGGCCTATCGGGTGGAGGCGTGAGGTATTTAAACCACTCGATTAATATTGTTAATTATTCCCTGATGAAGAGACCTAGCTGTCTCGAAACGCGTTGGATATTAGAACTCTAGCTGCTCTGAGAACTTTTTGGACTCTTGGACTCTATAACATCCTCCTGCGGGCCATAACGCTGTCTGGAAGGGCTACGACACGCTGACGCTCCCGAGTGACGTCACCAACACGGAAGTACCGGACGGAGTGAAGGACAGAGTGGTTTGTGTTGCTGCAAAGATTGCCCTATCTGAGGACACTGCTTTTATTGTGAGCCCTGCTGAACTGCTATCTACAACAGGAGCTGGTTACCAGTCAAGACCCAGTCTGGGTGCAAGTGATCGTGACGCCAGGAGTGGTGTGTCTGCACACTGAAGACTCCTTCACTGTCGTCCCGAGTGGTGTATGGGTAACAATAACCCTCCAATGCCTGTTTTTCTTATTTAAATGTACGCCTAATACTCACCTTTATTTGTATCACATTATATATATTTTAATGCACTATGAGCGTTGTGCGCTGTGTCTTCTCTTTATTCTGTCTCCTCTAGGGGTTATTTGAGCTATCCCCTGTGTCGCAGCTGCAGACGCTCTCTCCAATTTTACAAAGGTCACAATATTTACTCTAGTATATCACTTTATCACGTATATATTGTTTGTTGTTGCGCACTTTATATTCACTTTTGTTCACTTAGCCAGTGGCATGATTATCGCCTCTCTGAAAAGGGCTCACCCAGAGATTTCTTTCTGCTGCAAAGAGAGCCGCCTCTCCCTGTGCAAATCTCGCCAGAGAGCAAACATTTTTAATATAAAATCGAATACTAGTGTATTGTAGCAGGGTGTTTCCGGAGCAGAACCCCGTTTATTTGATGTCTGGGGACCCCCTGCTTCCCGAAAACAGGCCCCGTTATGGGGTGCCAGTATCTCCTATGCATTTTATTCCCACGGTCACGTGACGCTGGACATTTAAATGCATAGGAGATACCGGCACCCCATAACGGGGCCTGTATCTCGGGAGCAGCGGGTTCCCAAACCTCAAATCAACGAGGTTCTGCTCCGGAGACCCCCTGCTACAATACACTAGTATTAAAACCCAAATTAAAAAAATGTAATCTTCCTTGCTCTTTAAGGGCATTAAACATATCCCTAGGAATAGAAGGGGTGGAGATAGGGTAAAAGAACTCTCTGTCCAAGAGACCTTCTGGATACATAAATTAAGATCTTTGCATCCGGGGGGTCTCAATGAAGATATTGATATCTGGTCCCTTTATTAACCTATTATACATATATCTTAGGTGTAAGGGGTAAGAGGGGGCTCCTTGGTATTTCCTCCTAAATCTGAACCTGTGACTTATCTTTTTTAAACTAGTAGTATGAATGCCAATCATTTGTATGTATTTTAGATTCATGCTTCTTTTTCACGTTAACTCCTAAATACAATTTGTATATTAAGGTTTTTTAGTAAACATTCCAGAATGGAGATGCATTTTTTTATCTGGGTATTAGTACTGTTTTTAACCCCCTTTTTCTTTATTTTAGAGACATCTGCGCGATTTGTGTTTTGTACTTACTTTTGTGTGTTTAATAAAGTTTCGTTTGTTTTTGGTTACATAAGTTGCCCATAGCAACATGTAGGAGGGCTCTGAGCCCCATGAGTCGTTTGACTCCTCCCCGCTTCCACGGGATTGGCCACAATTCCTGATTGGATGGCCTATCGGGTGGGGGCGTGAGGTATTTAAACCACTCGATTAATATTGTTAATTATTCCCTGATGAAGAGACCTAGCTGTCTCGAAACGCGTTGGATATTAGAACTCTAGCTGCTCTGAGAACTTTTTGGACTCTTGGACTCTATAACATCCTCCTGCGGGCCATAACGCTGTCTGGAAGGGCTACGACACGCTGACGCTCCCGAGTGACGTCACCAACACGGAAGTACCGGACGGAGTGAAGGACAGAGTGGTTTGTGTTGCTGCAAAGATTGCCCTATCTGAGGACACTGCTTTTATTGTGAGCCCTGCTGAACTGCTATCTACAACAGGAGCTGGTTACCAGTCAAGACCCAGTCTGGGTGCAAGTGATCGTGACGCCAGGAGTGGTGTGTCTGCACACTGAAGACTCCTTCACTGTCGTCCCGAGTGGTGTATGGGTAACAATAACCCTCCAATGCCTGTTTTTCTTATTTAAATGTACGCCTAATACTCACCTTTATTTGTATCACATTATATATATTTTAATGCACTATGAGCGTTGTGCGCTGTGTCTTCTCTTTATTCTGTCTCCTCTAGGGGTTATTTGAGCTATCCCCTGTGTCGCAGCTGCAGACGCTCTCTCCAATTTTACAAAGGTCACAATATTTACTCTAGTTTATCACTTTATCACGTATATATTGTTTGTTGTTGCGCACTTTATATTCACTTCTGTTCACTTCTTTCTCCTGGGTGTACTGACTGTTGTGGATGGAGCAGTGTCTCTGCTCCTCCAGCTCTTGCTTCAGTTTCTGGACCGCCTCGTGCTCACTCTCATACAGAGCTACCTGGTCTCTAATCTCCTCCACCGAGGCTCTGGTTATGCTGAGTGTGGCCTTCAGCTCCTCATGTTGCTCTCTGGGGAAACACTGGGTACTCGAATGCTCTTGCAGCATTTTTACTTTGTTAGCAGTCTGGATACTTTCTTCCTGCAGAACTTGCTGCTTCTCCTCAGCATTCACCCGTTTCTCCTTGGCGTCCTGCAGACTCGCACGCAGTTCTTAAAGCTGGCTCAGCAGCATTTTCTCTGCTTGTGTGCGCTGCTCCAGGGAGACACGTTCTTCTTGCAGCACTCTCTCTTCATTCAGCAGTATTGCCTGTATGTCTAACTTTTCCTGGGCCAATTGTTTCTTTTTAGGATTGGTGCAGCTCCTCAGCCTCTCCACTGACCTGACTAGTCAGATTCATATATACTGAAACAGAGGATATTGCCGCTCACCAAATGTACACAAAATATATACGTATAGATAGGAGGTGCATACGGGAAATAACAACATATATCGAGGCAGGGAAGGGTTAAAGGGAAAAACCCGAAAGAATTCCTATTTGCACTCACCTATACTATTAAATGGTTAAGAAAGATTCAATCCCTGGGTAAGAACCCATACACCATTTAGTGATATACAGTAAAAATAGTTTAATAAACAGTTATGCAAAGACAAATACAAATTGTTAAAAGAAACAGGGAGTGGGTGCAGAGAGTGGAGTGCTCAATCTGACCTTATATAGTCAGCACGCAGCTATCAGCAACAAATTCCTATTGGTATATCATATCAGATTAATGCATAAACCCTCCTATTGTGCACACGTTCTTGCATGCTACAAGTGGTGTATGTATACCATAGTCATGGAAAAGGACCTCTAACACATCCAATCTGTATATGGCTAGCGTATATGTCCTATCTCAAAGGAAATTGTGCTGTACTGCACCAGTAGTTAAAAGCTGGATTCTGCCAGTGTCTCTAAGTTACATAGCAGCTGCCTCCTAAATCAGGGAATGTGTTGTGGGTCTCCCTTAGAAGTATCCCTTATGTTATCTCAGGTTCCCCCCATGTGGAGTCCTGACATACAAGCCTCCAGACCGGAGACAAACCATCAATCAGTACGTGTCCTACCTTGACAAAGCGCAGGTGCGCGAAACGATCGTCGGTTTTTATGACGTCATACCTGTGACGTCATCAGTGAGTGCGGAGCGGAGAGTATCGTTCGAGCTGCTTCAGCCCAAGATACCAGGTTGTATATGGCTGAGCTAAGACTGCAGCGGGGGATTGTAGATTTCTACACCGTACTGCAGAGCTGTCCTGCTGCCTTGCTGACAACGCTATACACGTACTGATTGATGGTTTGTCTCCGGTCTGGAGGCTTGTATGTCAGGACTCCACATGGGGGGAATCTGAGATAACATAGGGGATACTTCTAAGGGAGACCCATAACACATTCCCTGATTTAGGAGGCAGCTGCTATGTAACTTAGAGACACTGGCAGAATCCAGCTTTTAACTACTGGTGCAGTACAGCACAATTTCCTTTGAGATAGGACATATACGCTAGCCATATACAGGTTGGATGTGTTAAAGGTCCTTTTCCATGACTATGGTATACATACACCACTTGTAGCATGCAAGAACGTGTGCACAATAGGAGGGTTTATGCATGAATCTGATATGATATACCAATAGGAATTTGTTGCTGATAGCTGCGTGCTGACTATATAAGGTCAGATTGAGCACTCCCCTCTCTGCACCCACTCCCTGTTTCTTTTAACAATTTGTATTTGTCTTTGCATAACTGTTTATTAAACTATTTTTACTGTATATCACTAAATGGTGCATGGGTTCTTAACCAGGGATTGAATCTTTCCTAACCATTTAATAGTATAGGTGAGTGCAAATAGGAATTCTTTTGGGTTTTTCCCTTTAACCCTTCCCTGCCTCGATAGTCAGATTCATAACCTTTTCCTTCAGGTTTATGTTCTCTTTCTTTACTGACTCTATGTCCCTCAGGACCATCTCACATGCATCCCTCACTGTACACAGCTCTGTGTGTAGATCGTGGCCTTCCTGGCCAGAGACGCTTCCAGTGCTGCGCCAACTTGATCCATGAAACTCTGGTCCTGGGCAGATTCAGCGTATGCCTTCTCCAGCTTACTTGACAAGATCACCCTGTCAATCTCCAACTGATCCTTTTCTTTTTCCAAGGCACCCTCTGCTTCTTCCAGTGCCAATTGCATCCTTGACCTGTCTTCTATCAATACTCCTCTTCTAATTCATGGTGTCTTTTATCTTCTTCACTGACTCGGACAGATAGATTCTTGCACACATGGTTTGCAGTTTCAAAACCATTATTAAACCCTTCGACAATCTCCCTCTGTTACAAATGAACGGAGTTCTGTACCTGGGCAGCATCAGAGTATGCCTTCTCCAGCTTACTTGACATCACCATGTCACTCTCCAACTGATGCTTTTCTTTCTTCTTTAATACGCATTTAGCAATTGCTGTGGACAGACACTTATGTAGTGCAGCCTTGGCCTCTTGGTCTTTATCAAGTCGTCCATAGAGGCAATCAATCTCAATCCATGCAGATTGAAGTGCCTGAGTTCAGGCATCTTTACCCTGGTTAAAGGCATTCTCTTTCTTTTCCACTATAATTGAACAGCCACTCTACTTTTTCTTTCTCTTTTTTTCCTGAGAAACTCTGAAGAATCAGTGGTGCTGTGTTCACATTTATTGCTCAAGACTGTTTTTCAAAGTGGGAGCCATAGCTTCAGACATGGGGAAACCAAACTTCCCAAGAAACCAGTTAAGAGGAAATGTCTTTAAAGCAGAAGCATGGGAATGAACAGAAATATTAGGTACAACAGGGAGACAAAAGATAGGAGAGCTAACCTTTACATTTGAGACCTTGGCATCAGTCACAGAAATATAATTAATTGCAGGGAAAACCATACACATAAACTTGCAGTTACATCTGAAACTTTAGAATCAGGCACAGGACTATCACAGATTGCGAGAAAGTAAAGACAGAGAAACTTGCAGTTAGATCTGGAACATTAGAACCAAGCATAGGGAGATCACAAATAACAGAGAAATAATGGCATATTGCAATAAAACAATGGGAGTACTCTTGTTTTTTAAATGGGAACCCCAAGAACAATCAGTGGAATACCTAAGCAAAGAAATCAAAAGCAAATCTGTTTTTAGAAATGCAAGTCTGAAAATCTGCAGTAGCCACCTAGAAATGCAGAGGGGGACAAGCCTTCTCCAGGGAATGAGTCTGAGCATCTGAAATGGCGATAACGGGAACTGCAGGGAAGGGTTTTTTTTTTTGTTTGTTTTTTTTTTTGAGAATTCTTAGGGATAAAATTGCACATAAAAACCCTGCAGAACCCTTTGCGGCAACAAAACCTTCAGGATCCCAACTGGGGTTTCCAAACACCAAAAAAAAGTACCTTCAACCCAACGCAAGCGGAAGGGGTCTGGAATCTGTTTTGGCGAGGTCCAGAGATGGCCTTTGTTTTCTGTCAAGGGGAGACTCCTGGAGCGGGTAGGACCTCAGTGGCAGGAACAGCGGGGAGCAGGCAAGGATTGTTGGGGTCACCAGCAGGGGTTGTGCCAGGCAGCAGCAGGATTGTTGTGGTCACAGGCAGGGTCGGCAACAGGAAGGCGGGAGCAGGAACTTATACTAGGGAGCAGGAAACAAATGGGACAAACTAGATCATAGGCAAGGGCCTTTAATATGTAATCAGGACTACAGGTAACAGATCAGATCAGGGCAGCAACAGAAGGAGTCGGTATCACAAAACAAAGGCAAGGGAGAAACAGGAAACTATAAGGACAGAGGACAGGAGCAACAAGAGGAGACAGACACAGAGGAACCCCAGAGCAGACCGAAAACAGCAGCACAACCAGTGGACAGGGAAATGAACTGTGGCTGGGAGCAGGATGTCTAGGAAGACTCTGCTGCTTCTTTTTGGTAATACATTTAGTGCGGATAATATTGGCAGAATAGGCCCTGGGCTGATAATTATATTTTTAACCATACCCACACGAAAACGAGGCACATGTAACTTGTGCTGGGTGTCAAATCTGAATCTCCCGCTACAAATGGCATTCGCTTTAATAGTTCCCACTATTTCCTTTTGTAATTTTTTTAATGTAGCTGAATTGGGGGTACCCTGGAACTGATTTTGTAATCCCATGACCTCCAGGGACACCCTGGTTTCTGTTATGAGACAAAAAAAGTAGTTTGGATAAAATCTCTTAATTCTGGAACTGAGGGGTCCTCAAAGGTTGGGCGACCGTGTATAGTCTCCGAGGGTGGGTTTACCCCCCAAGAAAACAAATCGGACTGCTGCTTTAAAAGTGCAGTCTACCTTTTTTTAATTTTCCTTGATTTTTTTTTTGTCAGTGTTTTTTCCTCTCTGTTGGATCAAATAGCCGCCTGTAATTCCTTGCCAGACAGTCTGTAATTAATGGCAACTTCATTTTAACACACCAGTGCTTGGAGTACATGTTTCTTCTATCAACGAAATCACCATTAAAGACTGGGGGGGAGGGGGAAATAAGGATAATTTTCTTATGTACTGAACAGAACACTGTATTTGGCAACATATAAAAGCTGATCTTTAATGCTTTAAACTCGGGAGTCCCATGTAACATTCTCCAAATATACCTTATTGCTGATATGGAATTACCTTGATTTTGTTGCTAATTAGTGGTGGTGAGTGCAAAGAAAAGCTTGCATTGCAGAACTGAATTATACCATAAAAAGTAACCTGTAAAAGTCTTACATGCCGATGTTTGTTGCTTTTATGGAGCTGCAAATGTGGATGGGGGGGGCGGGGTCACCTGTTGATAAGTAAACAGATAAATTTAATATACTGATAACAGAGAAGCAAGGAAGCAATGGCTTATATAAGGCAGACTATCTCCTGGTTTTCAAGTTTTTTCCTGGTGCGGTGCTTTCATTTAATAAAATTTTTTATTTATGATCTAATAAATCTGTCAAGCTGTGGTTCCCAAATCCAGTCTTGCAATGTTACTTAAGTGCAGCTGGCGACAGAGAACAAGTAATAAAAACAATATAAATAAAATCTTCATTCATTAACCTCTTTGCCTCTGGGAAAGTAGCAACAAGAGTTAACAGGGAAACTGTTTCTGTTCAATCATCACTGTCCAGATGTCGTCTCTTATATATAGACTTTCCAAATATGTACATTACTAAAAAAATAATTTTTTTATGTGGACTCATTTCTCTTTAATGGCATTGTAGGTCACAATAAAGACACTGCTATACAGCTATTTGTGTTACTATGTACTAAACTACATTAGCTGCTGGCAATTATTACAGCTCTTATTTCCTTTTTGGTTGAAGTTACAGTATAATTAATTGAAGTGTTTGGTATTCGAGCACCCTCACAGACTAAAGCCCCAAATTATTAAATATTTAGAAACGTGTGTCTCCTCTCACCCCCAGAAAAAGATTGTGGTTTGTCATCCAGTGATAAAAGGTAGACACCATAAATACCAACGAAATCTAGAGACATGCCCCTTTTCCTGTTCACCCTGGCAGTGTGCACCATAGGGATTAACTCCAACTTCAATTTAGTAGGGCAGTGTGGCAGGATGGCCTGTAGGCGAGGTCAGACAATAGTCCACACGTGTAGTTTCAGGTTAAAGCAAATATTAAGTGGTTTTATTTCTCCACAGCAGAACTAAACATTTGGGCACACTGTCCCTTCAAAGCAACACAAAACATAGCAAAATAACATCTACTCCACCTTGGGAGAACTTACTCAAAATCCAAGCCCCATCTATCAGTCTGGCTGGCTATCTCCAGTTCCAACCTTTTAACATACATCACAACAGTCGGGAAACAATATTTAAATTTCTTACTGTCCTTTTAGAAAGAGGTTTGGGAATCCACCTGGCTAGCAGCTTGTATGCACCAGCTCTGTAGTATGAGACAGCCACCTGCTACAAGCATTGGCTTCCTTATATATCATGCTGGTTGTCCGGTGTCTGCTTCCTTCCTGTTAACCCTCTTGAGTGCTGGATGAAGGACTGACGTATGTTTCCCAGGCATAACTATTAGTACCTGACTTCACCCTGTCACATACCTCCCCTGTTTGCTTGTGGCTAGGGCCCCACACGGCTAAAGCCCGACCCTCAACTCCTTCTCGTGACTAAAAAAAATCGGCATTTCCATTGTCCTTCCCATGCCTATGCTGTATATCAAAAGAGACGGGCTGGAGGGCCATATACCACTTGGTCAACCTCCAGTTTGTGTCCTTCATGGTGTTTAACCATTTCAAGGGTGCATGGTCAGTGAACTGGGTGAAGTGTACCCCGGCAACATAAGACCTCAATTGCCTATTTTACAGCGATGCACTCTTTCTCAATTACAGAATATTTCACTTCCCTTGGGAACAGCTTCCGGCTGAACAATATGGGGTGTCCAACACCATCAAATTGTTGGGACAGGTGCTGTAATTTCTGAAAAATTTGGTATAAACTGTCTGTAGTACCCTGCTAACCCCAAAAGGGAGCGGACCTGCGTCTTTGTCTGTGGGGTTGAGACTTACTTTATGGCGGCCACCTTGCTGGCGAGTGGCCTTACTATCCCTTCCCCAACGGCATTACCCAAATTTTGTAGTGGCTTTTCCTAGGGCACATTTTTTTTTGGACTGGCTGTGAGCCCTGCTTCTCTTAAGGACGTTAGGACTTCCCTTAACATTTTTATATGGGACTGCCAGTGCCTACTATAGATGATTGTCATCCAAGTAGGTAGCGGCATATGCCCTAAGGGGTCGTAGCACTTTGTCCATTAATCTTTGCAACGTGGCTGGAGCCCCATGTATCCCAAACGGCACAGTGACGAATTGGTATAAACCGAGAGGGGTGGCAAAGGCAGTTGTGTATTTTGATTCCTCTGCTAAAAGTATCTGCCAATATCCTTTTGTGAGGTCTAGGGTGGAGATATACTCTGCTTTCTGAGGGAGTCAAGCAATTCATCCACCCTTGGCATTGGGTATGCATCGAACCTGGATACGGCATTTACCTTGCGGAGGTCCTCGCAATATCTCACCTTCCCATCTGGTTTAGGGACCAAACTATAGGGCTACACCATTCGCTGTGGGACTCCTCGATCACGCCCTATTCCAACATGTCTTATCTCCCTCTCTACAAGGTCTTTTCGGCCCTTTGGCAATCTATAGGGAATGGACTGTCCTTTTTACACCAGGTTTTGTCTCAATCCTATGGGGCACTAAATCAGTCTGCCCTGGCAGCTCAGAAAATACATCTGGAAACTGGTCACATAATTCCAGTAGGTCCGACCTTTGTTCCGTTAACTGCTCTCCCATAGGGACCTGATGGTCATTGTAAGTACTACCCTTTTGGAGGCTGTGGACTCAAATCCATCTCTCCTTCACGAGGGTGGATGAATAGCGATCTCATCATTTTCCAGGGTTTCAGGAGGTTTACGTGGTAGATTTGTTTACCCTTCCTGGACCCTGGTTGAGAGATCTCATAGTTCACCTCCCCGGTGCTCGGAGAACTTGGAAAGGACCCTGCCACTTCGCAAGGAGTTTACTCTCTGAAATCGGTAATAACAGCATCACTTGGTCCCCAGGTTGGAAGACCCTTATGCGGGCATTTTGGTTATACTGCCTCTCTTGACGTTCTTGAGCAGATTTAAGATTTTCCTTGGCAAACCGACCTATCATGTCTAGGCGATTTCTAAGGTCTATGACATACTGAAGGGTATTCTTGGAGGGGGAGGGCTCCTCCTCCCAGAATTCCTTCAGTGGGTCCAAAATACTCAGAGTTTGGCGTCCATATAGGAGCTCAAACGGGGAGAGACCTATGGGATGCCTGGGGAACTTCTCGCACCGTAAACAATAGGAAAGGGAGAAGTTCATCCCAAGCTCGCTTTTCAGTGTCCACAAACTTCCTAAGCATGGTTTTTAAAGTGCGGTTAAAACTCTACCAATCCATCAGTCTGAGGATGGTAGACCAAGGTCCGGACAGATCTAACCTCCAATAACTTCAGGACATCCTACATTAACTTTGCCATGAAGTTTGTTCCCTGGTCGGTTAACATTACCTGGGGCGGTCCTACCCGAGACAACAGCTCCAGCAGCCTGTGAGCTACCTGTTTAGCAGTGGCTGATCTCAGAGGTAAGGCCTCAGGATATCTGTTGTCATAATCTACGACAACTAGTATGAACTTATGTCCCTTCGCACAGGGTTCTGAAGGTCCTACCAGATCTACACCAATCCTCTCGAATGGGACTGCTACCAAGGGCAGAGGAACCAAGAGACCTGGCTTATGTCCCTTTTTGGCTAGTTAACTGGCATTCAGGACATGAAACTGTGTGAGACATGATGTCACCATGTATGCCAGGCCAGTAAAACCGGGACGAGATGCGGTCCGTGGTCTTATCTCTGCCCAGATGACCACAGCATCGGAGAGTATGGGCAAGGGTGAACACTGTTTTAATAAAAACTTTAGGGACTAATATTTGTTGAATGACCTCCCCTGTTTGTGTAACCTTATTCACACGATATAGGATGTCATTCAATAGTTCGAAATGTGTAAATACCCTTAGACCTTGTTCATTCATTATGTTATCATTGACCCGTACCACCTTCTCATATTGTCTAGCCAGAGCTGGGTCTTCCCTCTGCCTCTGACGGAAGTCAGGAAGAGTCAGGTCTGGCAAAATTCCTGTATCCATCTGTTCCCCATCCTGGTCATTTCCTGCCATGACTTGCAGTCTTTTGGGCTGACTAACGTTACCCAGAGTCCCAGCCTTTCTTAACCAGTCCTCTTTTCCGCACGTCTCTGTTTTCGTGTCTTTGGGACGCGATGTCTATGGGGAAAAAAATTCTGGGGAAAAGGGGAACAAGTCTCTGGGCTTCTTCGGTACCGGAGAAGTAAGCTCCGTAGGAGTAGGGGCCAACAATGTTTCGAAGTAGGGCCAGTCTCGGCCAAGTAGAACAGGAGCAGGTAGCCAGGGAGCACCTCCTACTAGCAGTCTAGCCTCTCGATCGTTGATGCGGAGGAGGATGTTCGCCGTCGGGTATTTCTTTGTATCCCCATGGATACATTCGATATTCCATGGAGCGTCATATGATAGGTGGTTGTTTGGAATTAGGCCCTCTAGGATCAGGGTTATCCAGATCCCGAGTCCACCAGGGTTTTTACTGTTTTCCCCTCCAGAGATGCTGGGACCAACCATGGATCGTGGTCCCCTCGAAGAGAAGCAGTGGCAGTGGCAGTGGCTCTGCCATAGGAACAATCCATCTCATCCTCTCCTGAGTCATCAAACTCGGTCGTCAGCCGGGGCTCTCGACAGAGTTTGGCGTCTGGACCTCTTCGCTGTGGGACGGGATCCTCCCTTCTGTTTGGTGGTGGAATCCTCTCCACCGAATGGGTGCCGGAAGTCCAGGTTCTCGGGGGATACCGTGAGTTGCGTCCTCCCCTTGGTGATCCAATGGTCTCAGGTCCGGGACGGGCGTCTCTGCGGTAGTTTTTACCAGGACCCCTCTGAGATGGGAAAGGGTCTTCCGGCCGGGATGACTAGACCTCCCGAGCTGGTGGGTTGTTGACCCATCGATTGTCTGCTCTCCTGCCTCTGGCATCACCGGAAGCAGCTGGTGATGGCACAGACCGATCCCAGCAATCCTGTTGGCTGTCATCACCAAGAAAGTTTTCCACCAGGCGGACTGCTGAATCCAGGGATGCTGCAGCATGCCTTTTTACCCAGGAGCGAGAGGAGGGGGGCAGTATTTGTATAAACTGCTCGAGCACAGACTGTTCAAGGATCTCTGCCTTGGTATGCTTCTCTGGTTGTACCCACCTGGTATATAAGTCTACTAAGCGGTGGGCTATGACCCGGGGTCTATCTCTGTTTGTGTATTTGGCCGTGCGGAACCGCTGTCGGTAGGTCTCTGGGGTGAGGCCTAGGCGATCCAGAACAGCAGCCTTTAGTTGCTGATAGTCCATGGTCTCGTCTGCCGGAAGAACCTGAAAGGCTGCCTGAGCTTCTCCTATGAGGAGTGGAGCCAGGGTCGTTACCCAGCGATCAACTGTTCAGCCATGGGCCGTGGCTACCCTTTCAAAAGTGAGGAGGAATGCCTCTGGGTCTTTGGTTGGCTTCATTTTGGGTAGCATCACTGGTGGGTTATTTGGAATCTCTGCTCTTACTGGGCCTGGACCTGGAGCCAGCATTTGGAGGAGCTTTTCTGTTTGCTGTGCCTGCCTCTCATCTCGCTGGGCCTGCTGATGCAGGAACTGAGAGAATTTCCTCCATTTTTTTCCCCCAATGTGTGGTCCTTCGGATAAAGGCCCGTAGGCGAGGTCAGACAATAGTCCACACTTGTAGTTTGAGGTTAAAGCAAATATTAAGTGGTTTTATTTCTCCACAGCAGAACTAAACATTTCTGCAACACTGTCCCTTTAAGGCAACACAAAACATAGCAAAATAACATCTACTCCACCTTGAGAGAATTTACTCACAATCCAAGCCCTATCAGGCTGACTGGCTATCTCCAGTTTCAACCTTTTAACATACATCACAACAGTCAGGAAACTATTTAAAGTTCTTACTGTCCTTTTAGAAAGAGGTTTGGGAATCCGCCTGGCTAGCGGCTTGCATGCACCAGCTCTGTAGTATGAGACAGCCACCTGCTACAAGCATTGGCTTCCTTATATATCATGCTGGTTGTCAAGTGTGTATGATTCTTTCCTGGTTACCCAACCATTCTTCCTGGGTTAACCCTCTGAGTGCTGGATTTCCCAGGCATAACTATTAGTACCTGACTTCACCCTGTCACAGACAGGAAATTAAATTCTTGCACGTAGGCCATAAAGGCCCCTCCCACTACCTGCAGATTAGTCTTTTTCCTGTCCTACAGCTAGGAGCAGGTTTTTGTTATTTTGTTAAAAAGGACTCGCATGACTGTAATTAGTGCAGTAAAGCCAGGGAATCTCAACCTCTCTTCTCCCTGAAGCTCCGATCGACGTGCCCTGGTGGGTATCAAGACGGAGGCCTGCGTGACCGGGCAGTCCCACGGAAGCGTCTTGGAACACTGAGGCAGAACAGCAGGACTGTTTGAGCAACGGAGGCTGTGTCTATACTGCACAGACGTCTAGGAACGCAGCGGTGTGGGAGACACAAGCTGGCCCGGCGTCTCATGCAGAGCATAGTGCGTGCACGTTCTAGCGTGCGCGCCCTGCGTCTCGCCGGCGGGCACATGCGCGAGGGCCGAGAGCTCCAACTGGGCTGACATCACTGTGCGATGGAACACAGTGTGTGAGAGGAGCCCTGAAGCAGCCGCATCATTGAACGCTCGGCAGATAGAAGAAATCAGCTCCAAGAAGCTGAAAGGAGTGTGGAAGCCAGCATGGACACTGCTGGAAGTAAAGGGTCGCTGACAAATATTAGGTGAGTCCTTAGATTAGTTCTACAGAAGGATTTAAGAGAGTGGATTGCAGGAACTAAAGAAATAGATTTTAATTTAATTTATTCATTTTTTTTAACTTTTAGTTCTATGGTTATACAACCAGAGGAAGGAACTTCTATGGGGACAGTAGAGTCCCTGCATCAGAAGTAAAAAGCTGCTAAAAAAAAGTAAGTGATGTGCAGCTTGTGAAAAGCCAGCCTTAGAGGGCAAGAAGCTTTGTGCAGACTGCCTTAAAGCTGCAGCAGGAGAGTCAAATGAGCAGATGAGTACTTTTCTAGCTTGGATGAAAGATACAGTAAAACAAAGTGTTGATTCTGCAGTGAAGCCAGCACAAAAGAGAGCAAGATCTCAGACTAGCATGGATAAAGTAAGAGATTACCCATCGGACGAATCAGAGTTTGTGTTACCAGGTGTCAGATGGGGAGTGTGATTCATCAGAGCAAAAATGCAAGCTGAAGAATCAGTTTGATTTAGAAATGGTGGACCCTCTTATAAAGGCAATGAGGGAAACATTGGAGCTAGAGGATAAGGAAGAAATGGTTCAAAAATCAGATAAATTATTTGGGACAAGGCAGAAGAAAACCAGATGTTTTCCAATTCATAAAGTGATCAAGGAGATGATACAGATGGAATTGTCACAGCCGGATAGAAAACTGAATATGCCCAAAAAGTTTAATAGAATGTATCCATTTTCACAATAAGAGGTAAAACACTGGGAAGTCAGTCCTAAAATTGATGCAGCAATTTCCAGAGTGTCAAGGATAACAGCTATACCAGTTGAAGATGCAGCATCCCTCAAGGATTTAATGGATAACAAAAATGGATAGTGTTTAAAAAAAGGCATATGTAACCGCAGGTACAGAATGCAAACCAGCGATATCAACGACATCAGTGGCAAGAGCAATGCGGATATGGGTTGCTAATATAGAAGGAGCATTGGAGAAAGGAGTAAAGAGAACTTCTATTCTGAAGGTGTTGTCTGAAATCAAGGGGGCAGCGGACTGCATAGCGAAAGCGTCACTGGATACAGTGAGACTGGCAACCAAGTCAATGGCTTGTACAGTAAAATCAAGAAGAACACTATGGTTCAGAAACTGGATGGCAGACTCGGCTTCCAAGAACAGTTTATGTAACTTGCCCTTTGAAGGAGAATTCCTATTTGGGAATAAATTTGATGCGATTATAAATAAAGCGTCTGGAGGTAAAAGCACGTTTTTACCACAAGAGTAGAAATAGAAGATATGGCCCTTCATTCCATCAGACGGAAAAGACACAGTATAGGGAAGCAAGAACGTATCGTCCTGGAAAAACGTTTTCATGACAAACGTCATGGAGAGGCGGACAGAATAATCTTTTTCATGGCATCAGAGGGAGTACGTCATTGGCCAGAAGAAAATTCTCATGAATGTCAGGGTGTCCAGTGACTTCCAGTTGGGGGAAGACTGAACCAATTCGAAGTGACATGGGCCCAATCAATAAAAAACCCCTGAAGTCCATTCGGACGAAACGCATTGAAAGAGACCCCTGAAGAAGTCCATTCGGACGAGACGCGTTGAGGCATTTTTGGAGCCAGCTGCTGAATTTTAAAGACCTTTAGGAGCTGTCTGAAGCTCTGTACCCCCTCAGTGTGGTATCCCCCAGCGTATGGCCATCGCTGGGTTTTACTGAGTGGGGCCGAATGTGTTTTGGACTTCTTTAGGCTGTTTATGTATACAGCTCTGTAAGTGCTCATTTTTATTCATTTATAAAGTTTTATTTTTTTCTACCTTTTCCTGCATCCTTTTCGCCTGGGAATTTCCTGTGATTCTAGAAGACATCATAAGTTAGTACACTTTTAGGTTGTTAAAGTAACCATCAGTACACACAATGTGAGTGGATATACTATAGAGTTATAGATTATATCTGTTTATACAGTACTACACTGTGTGTGTTCTTTCTGCTCTATATATCCCCATTATATCCTGCCGTCTGGGAGATACCGGGAGTATCCTGCCGTCAGAGACCATATATACCACAAGAAGCATCCTGACATCAGACGTTCTTCAATAAGTTTGGTTAAACTGATTAACAGAGATGCCTGTTTTATCTTACCAAATGTGAGTGCATTATCACATTTACCGATCATACACAGAATTACACTATTGTGTCCTCTTTTTTGTATTTCATATTACCTGGATGTGAGTGCACATTGGATCCTCCTACTCTACCCCAGAAAATATTTGTAAGGAATCGGAGGCCACGTCCCTTGCGGCGTGACCCCTCCTTACCCACTACCAGTACTGCAGCGGCTGCTGCCCCTGTCCCCCGTCGCTACCCATGCCGCCGCCCAGTGCATACCTTGAACTCTGCCGTCGCCATCTTGGATTCTGGCACTGGTGTTACAGACTCAGCTGTGCTCCACTACTTCCTGGTCTCTCAGCCACTCACGAGCAGCTCCTCGACACGCCTCCGCCATGCCCCTCGTCCGGATTGGTCACTGTCGCTTTAAATATCCTGCTTTGCCTACACTTCCTTGCCGAGCATAGATCCTTATGGGATGTTACCTGTGTTTCTGCCACGAGCCCTGGCTTGTTCTCTCTGTTTTGGTTCCAGTTCGTTGTACTCGTCCAGTTTTCCTCCAGGCCTGCTGCTGCTACGCTGAGTTCCTGGTTCTTGGAGACCTGCTTACCTTTGCGCTGTACACTGGGTTACTAGTGCTGCCTGGCGGTGTGCCCATTGCGGTCAGTCTTCCCTCTCCTAGACCGGCGCCATGGGTCGTGGACGCCACTCGCGCAAACCTCGTTCCCGACCTGCAGCGATTGCGCTGAAGCAAAATGACCAGCTTGATTTCCTGTTGCCGACTCCCTGCTTGGACTACGACTACCCGGATATCTCCTACCCCGACTCTGGCTCGTCCAACGACTATGCTGTTATCTCCAGTCTTGAACCCGGCCTGTTTGACTATGAACTGCGCACTCCGGACCAGTCTGCGCGGTCCAAGGTCGGTGATTTCATAACCCAGCCTCAGCCCCGCGGTCCGGTCCCGGTTTGTGGCGAGCACAACCGTGACAATATTACTGCAAATTTTCTCAGTCCAAATTATTAATATGTATAATTATTATATGTATATGTTTTAATAATAAGGTGTAAAAATAGATCTTATGCATGTTATGCCTTCCCTTAGTGAGGGGCTGGACTCTAAACCAACAGCCAATCACAGGAGGGGTATAGGTATATTAAGCGCCCAATCGGAGACCTCCGATATCCCTGACGAAGTACATTCTGTGTACGAAACGCATTGGATGAAGAGGGCGCATTCCTACAATCACCCTTTGTGGTTTGATCTAATTTGCCATCACATTCATACGGGACATTCTCTGGCTTTCCTGGCTGGTTGCTGGCCGCGCGAGACATCCGCCGTCGCCATCTGATGACGTAACCGGCACGCGTATGCTGTGTATGCTGTGCATGCTGACCGGACGCCGAGGAATCAGCGGGAGAGCCTTCCTTCCTGCAGCAGCGGTCGTGCCCACGCTTTACAGCAACAGGCTTCTGTCTGAATGAGTGGAGCTTTACCAGGACTGCTTATGGGAAGTGCAGGAGGAGAATTGATCCGGTGATCGTTGTCAACCCACCAATTGTTGCTGTTTACAGATTGGTAACGTCCAAATACATGTCCTGCTAGTGATTCTAAATCGTGATGTACGTGCATTACTCACCTGTTTTGATCACAATATAATTTTGTATATTACACCATGAGGTTTTTTTGCGCTGTTTCTCTTTTTGTTTTTCTCTTGTCTTGTACAGAATCGTTTCTGTTCATCCACCAGGATGAAGCAGTGTTGCGACCAGTATATATAATTTTTTGCCAAAAGTAGTTTCTCAATTTCATATGAACCAAGAAATTGTAATTCCTCCCAAAGCCAGATAACAAGAAGGAAGAGAGATTGCATAACCTTGGTGTAGTAAGGTGCTTGAAAACGTATATTGAAAGGGTGCAGGCTATAAGAAAGTCAGATAAACTGTTTATCATTCCTGAAGGACCAAGGACGGGGGCAAGCAACGTCCAAAGTGACTATATCCGATTGGATTGTATCATGTATCAGTAAAGCATATGAAAACAAATGACAAAATCCTCCTTTAAATTTAAAAGCACACAAGAGCCATGGCCATTTCATGGCATTTAAGGCATAGGCATCACCAGAACAAATCTGCAAAGTGGCAGTGTGGTCTTCATTTGTGAAGTATTACAGATTGGACATTCAGGCTTCAGCTGACGCAAGCTTTGGGCGAGAAGTGTTAGTCTGTAGTAAAAAAAGTGGAAAATGTCATCAATAAAATGGTTGAAACTGATATTGGCATTTAGGTTTTGTTTTCCCACCCTAAATAATACTGCTGGGGTATGTCCCTACGGTGCCCACTGCCAGGGTGAATTGGAAAAGAGAAAATTTAAACAAATTACCGTAATTTTGTTTTCGTGGAACCATGGCTGTAGGCACATAGATACCCTCTCTGTATATGCCTAATATATATCAGTTTTATTTTTCAGCTATGGGAGAATCCAAAGGCTAATCTGCAGGTAGTGGGAGGGGCCTTTATGGCCTACCTGCAAGAATTTAATTTCCTGTCCTACTAAGCCGAGGATGGAGTTAACCCATTGGTGGGATTCAAAATGTTTAGCAACAGGTTCTCTCTCACGGAGGGGGGGGGGAAGAGGGGGGAGAGAGAGAGAGAGACGGGAGAGAGAAGGGGGGGGGAGATAGAGACCAGGGAGGGAGACACACCAATGCAAATAAAATTGGACACAAGCAGGCAAACTGCACAGGACACAGAACACAGCCCCCCTCACATCTCCCCCAGTCCCCTCTCGCATCTCACATAGCCACCTCACATCTCCCCCTGCCCCCCTCACATCTCCCCCAGCCCCCCCTCACATCTCCCCCAGCCGCCCCTCACATCTCCCCTGCCCCCCTCACATCTCTCCCAGTCCCCCTCACATCTCCCCCAGTCCCCTCTCACATCTCACATAGCCACTTCACATCTCCCCCTGCCCCCCTCACATCTCCCCCAGACCCCCCTCACATCTCCCCCAGCCGCCCCTCACAT
The DNA here is from genome assembly GCA_036426205.1 of Ascaphus truei. Lineage (NCBI taxonomy): Eukaryota > Metazoa > Chordata > Amphibia > Anura > Ascaphidae > Ascaphus > Ascaphus truei. The sequence continues at coordinate 17,440 of WSYH01004868.1, read as the reverse complement.
CTCTCCCAGTCCCCCTCACATCTCTCCCTGACCCCCTCACATCTCACAGGGGTGAGAGATATGGGGGAGGGAGCAGAGAGACCAGGGGGAACCACTGCAAATAAGTGCAGCCTGCAAGCAGTGCAAACAGCACACGGGCAGGAGACACACAGCACACAGGCAGGAGACACACAGCACACAAGCAGGAGACACACAGCACACAGGCAGGAGACACACAGCACACAGGCAGGAGACACACAGCACACAGGCAGGAGACACACAGCACACAGGCAGGAGACACAGCACACAGGCAGGAGACACACAGCACACAGGCAGGAGACACACAGCACACAGGCAGGAGACACACAGCACACAGGCAGGAGACACACACCACACAGGCAGGAGACACACAGCACACAGGCAGGAGACACGCAGGACACAGCCTCACCCCTCTCTGCTGCACGCTTTTTCTCTGCTCTTTGGCCCCACCCCCAGGCTCCTGCCACCTCCTCATGATTGGCTGCATTACACAGCAGCAGCCAATCAGGATGAAGCAAGCTGACCAGCCCCTTAACAGAAGCTCTGCTCTCTCCCTTCTCGTACCGGTTCTGCGAACTGAGGAAAATTTAGGTACAGGTTCGCAAGAACCGGTGCGAACCGGCTGAATCCCACTGCTGAGTTAACCCCTACGGTGCCCACTGCCATGGTTCCAGGAAAAGAAAATTACAGTAAGTTGTTTAAATTTTCTCTTTTTCACAGCAGAGAATTCTCTGTTGGAAATTGGAGAGGGTTGTTACTGGGTAAAGGGCAGCAAGGATGGATAATTACTTTTAAAATGTATTTTCTCCAAGACCGTGTATAGCAAAACATTGTCACTACAAGGCAACATGTTCATTAATCTTTCCCCATACACTAGCAAAAATGGCCAGTGATTCTTAAGACATCGTATTTGAGGTTTGCATTGAAAATACTGCTTGAGGCAGCTCTGTGATGTCAGCAATGTTTGCTATCTATTTTTTCTTCATTGCTCCTTATACAAATATGTAGGAAATAGATTAGAGGGTGTTACTTTGAGAGGATACATCCAGCACAGGAGTCCTATTCATAGCCGTTCCCATTGAAAATACATATTTCCATCTTCTACACGCTGTTTTATCACATGCGTAGTAATATAACTTATTCAAAAAAGAAATGTAGTAGAATAGTGTTGAACTCGAATGCACATTTTTTTTTTGATCTAAGTCATACAGAAGAAATATTGTGCCAGTAGATGGCACTAGAAGAACACCAATGTAATATAAATCTCAAACTTTAATTAAATCAAAGGTTTTAATTTTTTTATTTTAACAATCGTTTCTTGGGGATTCTTTATAAAATACAGTATTTATAAAATCCGGTGGAATTTGAATCTGGTCTATACCTACAGATGTAGCTAGACTTATTGTCCTCAGCGTCCCAGATGAAAAAGCAAAGTCTGAGGCAGTGGGAACAGTAAGGATTACTACATCTGTAGTAAGAATATAATTTCTAGTTTCATCATTCTATAAATGCATCAAACTATAATTCCATTGTGCAGATTCTTTGCGCAATCTTTTTTCCCTGCGCCCAACTGCCGGCTGTTCCCCTCTCTCTGCACCCCCCTCTTAGCACGCCATCATGACCTCACATTGCCATGGAAACGTGACGTCACATGACCTCACTGCGTTGCTATGGCGACGCGTCTCCAGAAGCCGCCGGAGCCAAGGTAAGTGCAGTTTACATAGGCCGTTGCTGCTTCCCCGGCACTTAATTTAAGTGCCTTCGGGAAACGCGCAGGGCCTCTGTTAGCCCCGCACCCCCCCCAGTTTGCGCACCGCTGCCTTAGATGACACTTAATACTGGCTATTTAGTCCGCTATACTAAAGTACTTATAGACGCAAATCATTTTCTTACGCATATAATTATTTGGACCTATTTACTGCTTCTCTCGTTGATACAAGATCTCAGATTTTTTTTTTTATCAATGAGTGTGGGACGGTTGAGGTTTTTAAGGAGAAGAGTTTGGAAATCATCTCTGTACATGCCTCGTGGTTTTGAGAAGATTTACATTTCTTGGATTTCTGAAGAGATTAAGGCATTGTTTTATTTCAATATCTGTACTCAAATTGAATCTGGCCCCATAAGGGACTGAGCCTTGTGTTCTTTAAGAAGCATGGAACACAAATGTGTTATTAATGTGGATTGCTAAATGTTATATGGGCGCAACAAAGTCCTTGGGAAATAGTAAAAATAAATTGTCTATACAAGATATATCAATAATTGCCTACTTTAATTAAATAGCAATGTGGGGATCTTCAAGAAAGAAATCAATGAGATAATAATATTGATATAATATATATGATATAGATGATATACTATGATGATAGAGATATATATAGATATAAGACTATATATTTCTCATTGATTTCTTCTTGAAGATCCCCCACATTGCTATTTAATTAAGTAGGCAATTATTGATATATCTTGTATAGACCATATTTTTACTATATAATATATAATATATATTATATACACACACAAACACACACCCACACACACCCACCACACACACACACACAACACACACACACAACACGTTAGAGGTATCAGTACCGTGTTAGCCGAGCTTCAATAATCAAAAAATAAATAGATGATACCGTTCTGTGGCTAACGAAATGCTTTTATTTGTGCGAGCTTTCGAGATACACTGACCTCTTCTTCCGGCGATGTTACAATGAATGAAGCATGGATTACTTAAAAACAGTGTCTCTTGGAATGTTATCTGTGCTGTTCCTTCCCCCGGTGTGGATGTGTTTAAAGTACTACACCCAACTGCAGGAGGATCCAACTAAAAAATACATGCGAGAACTCAACAGGATCATTAAAACACTCCCGATCCACACAAGAGAACAAATTCTGGACCTGATACCAGCTAACCCAAAACCTGGCACATTCTACATGCTCCCTAAAATTCACAAAGAGGGTAACCCTGGGCGCCCTATTATCTCTGGATCTGGCACACTTACCGAGAATATTTCTGGCTGGGTGGAGGGCATTCTAAAAACCACTTGTCAGGAACACACCCAGCTATATCCAGGATACCACCGACCTGCTAAACAAACTGAATGCCATTGGCCCCCTCCCTACAGGAACACTACTAGCAACTATGGATGTAGAGTCACTTTATACAAACATTCCCCACGAGGATGGGATTTCAGCCTGCAGATACTTTCTGGGATCGCAGGAGCCACTCACAGAGACAGTGACTAAATGCATTGAATTTATTCTGACCCATAACTACTTCACATTTGGAAATGACACATACCTCCAGACAACCGGGACTGCTATGGGTACTCGGATGGCGCCACAGTATGCCAATCTGTTCTGCGCAAAACTGGAAAGTGACTTTCTGTCCACCTGTCCCTTGAAACCCCTTACATACCTTCGCTACATCGATGACATCCTCCTGATTTGGACCTCTGGCGAACAGGACCTCCTACAGTTCTATGACAACTTCAATACTTTCCACCCGACCATCAACCTCAAACTCACCCATTCCCCGGATGAAGTACATTTTCTAGACACCACCATTACTATAAAGAACAACCAACTACAGACTTCTGTATACCGCAAACCTACAGACAGAGCCAGCTATTTGAGGGACAACAGCTTCCACCCGACACACACCAAACATGCAACCATCTACAGTCAAGCCATACGATACAACCGGATATGCTCTGACACAGCAGACAGAGACCAGCGGATTAAAGCCTTGAGATCAGACTTTATAAACCGTGGATATAACCACAGAATTGTAGACCAGCAAATTCACAAAGCCACCAGAATACCAAGAAGTGATCTCCTTGAATACAAACAGAAGGAGACAAGCGACAGGGTACCTTTGGTGGTCACATATAACCCACACCTAGGAGCCCTACGCAAGATCGCCAGGAAACTACAACCCATCCACCAGGAAGATACAAGACTGCAACAGGTCTTCCCTGAAGCACCCTTATTATCATACAGACAGCCCCATAATCGCAAGAATATTATGGTGAGGAGTAAAGTATTCAGCAGTACAACTGAATGCGGGACAAAACCATGCCAGGACCCAAGATGCAAAACCTGCGCAATGCTCTACACAGCGGACACAATACAAATACCACACAAACCCTAATAAATGATAAATTATAATAACATATTTAAAATATTAAAATAAATTAAAATTACCACAATTTAACCTAATAATATCTACAGACCATAACGTGATAGTGAAAAAAAAGAAAAATCCAAATTGAATGTTCCACTCAAACAAAAAATCCAGAGAGAAATATAGTCGCAATAGAAGATCCAGGGAGCGTCTTTGCAGCTTTAAAGGGAGTGGTATAGCCAACCACTTTTGGAATCTATGAACAAAAAATAAACAAAAGCGCAAGCTCCATAGCACGTAACTGAGTAAAAAATAAGGTACATTTATTTAAAAAAATCAGCAACCCATAAGAATGTGCACTTACAGGATTTAAAACAGAACCATTTGTGGGAGAGAAATCTCTATTGTGGTCATCTGCAGTGGTAGGGCGAGTCCCAGGTTTGCAGAGGGGATGTAAACAGCCCAGGTTCACCATGAATTGGCAGCAAGATATAAAGGCATCCAATGCCTGCACGTCCTTTGCTCCCTCATACAATGATTGCTAACACTTGAAATTACCGCCAGCTGGAGCGCAGGGAAGCCAGGGACTCCAAATACACCAACACAAACGCGATGACGTCACAGCTCTACGCGTTTCGTCACACTGCGGTGACTTCGTCAGGAGTTTTGTGATTGTCAAGGACAGCCAGTTAATTAGGCTGGATCAAGTAAACCTATTTTCACATTGGTACAAAGTTTCACCACAAATCGTATAACTCTAAAATTACTATAAATATCAACATTACAATGAATAACAACAAAAAAAACATCAATAATTATGTTGTTCACATCATAAAATGAAAATAGCTAAAACTAAACAATTTAATTATGTATAAACTCAACTAACACAATGACATGTTAGAAAAAGCTGTCCCACTATTACCAATCTAAGTTTCATCAAATATGGAAATAACTACAGACTTCTGTATACCGCAAACCTACAGACAGAGCCAGCTATTTGAGGGACAACAGCTTCCACCCGACACACACCAAACATGCAACCATCTACAGTCAAGCCATACGATACAACCGGATATGCTCCGACACAGCAGACAGAGACCAGCGGATTAAAGCCTTGAGATCAGACTTTATAAACCGTGGATATAACCACAGAATTGTAGACCAGCAAATTCACAAAGCCACCAGAATACCAAGAAGTGATCCACTTGAATACAAACAGAAGGAGACAAGCGACAGGGTTCCTTTGGTGGTCACATATAACCCACACCTAGGAGACCTACGCAAGATCGCCAGGAAACTACAACCCATCCTCCAGGAAGATACAAGACTGCAACAGGTCTTCTCTGAAGCACCCTTATTATCATACAGACAACCCCATAATCTCAAGAATATTATGGTGAGGAGTAAAGTATTCAGCAGTACAACTGAATGCGGGACAAAACCATGCCAGGACCCAAGATGCAAAACCTGCGCAATGCTCTACACAGCGGACACAATACAAATACCACACAAGAATCGGGAATACAAAATCAGAGGAGGGTTCACCTGTTCCTCCAGCAATGTCGTGTACCTCATCATGTGCATGAAATGCCCAGGGGGCTGCTACTACATAGGTGAGACAGGACAGGGGCTAAACAAGAGAATGAACCTGCATCGCCACAGCATCACACACGGAACAAGAGACAGTCCTGTTGGCGAACATTTCTCTGACTCTGGCCATAAGATGAACGATCTGAGGGTTGCCATACTCAAAGGTAATCTTAAAACCCCGAAAGAGAGACGGTTGCATGAATACAAATTTATGCAACTGTTCGGGACACTTAGCAGTGGCCTAAACAGAGATCGAAATTTTATGAGTCATTACTGACACTAGCGAACTCTCTTCCCATGAGCGCTAAAGGCCATGTCTGTACATACTGTGCTATATGTATGCACACACAGCTGTCTCTCACACATACTAATACTCCTTATTTTTCCATCCATATACACCAATAGGGACCACATAGTATCCACACACACTTTTAGTTGTGCTACAAACTCTCACATTTCCACACCCACACACACCATTTATATCCCTCTCACTCCACACACACCTTGTGTAGAGCACTGTTTATACTGTGGGCTCTCCATTCATTTTTATTCACACTGATACACATACACACTCTTTCTTCACTTGCTTTCAGTTACCCTTTGACACCTCTAGCCATAAAACACATCCACACCGGGGGAAGGAGAAGCACAGATAACATTCCAAGAGACACTGTTTTTAAGTTATCCTTGCTTCATTCATTGTAACATCGCCGGAAGAAGAGATCAGTGTATCTCGAAAGCTCGCACAAATAAAAGCATTTCGTTAGCCACAGAACGGTATCATCTATTTATTTTTTGATTATTGAAGCTCGGCTAACACGGTACTGATACCTCTACATGTATATATATATATATATATATATATATATATATATATATATATATATACATACACACCAAATTGAAATTAAAACCTAAACCTATAATTTTAGTTTCAAAAGATATTAATAAATCAATATATTAATTAGAATATAATAATATGAATATATAAACAACCAAATACCACTACACCATATAAAAATAAATGATAGAAAAATCTAAATAAAATTGAAAAAATATTAAAATCAACCTATTTAATTCCTTGTGTGATGAGAACAACATTCACAAAACAATCTTTACATTATATGTACTAACAAAAATTATTAGATTAATAATTCACATAGTGCATTAATTAACATTATATCTAATTACATATAACAACAACAATTGTTATATTAAAAAATAACTAAAATTATAAAAAGATAAAGGAAAAAACTGGATTAACTATTAAATAACACCTACTTTAAGGAAATATCATATATTATAGAGGAATCCCCTCCAAAAACACAGAACCCTATCCTAGGATAGGGGGAGAGGAACCGAACTAGCAACCAGAGCAGCAAGGCAGAGAACAGCAAGGCAGGAAACTAAACCAGTGTGCTAGTATCCAAGCACTCATTAAGACCCCTGGGAGAAAGTGTACCAAGTGAGTATATCCAAAAAGACTCTCTCATACATAGTGTCTTAAATCTATCTCCCCCTAATAGGGTACTCGGAATACTCTCAATACCCATAATAACAAGTCCCTTGGGATCCTTTTGGTGTACTTGGTAAAAATGTCGAGAAACACTGTGTGCCAGCACTCCCTTAATGATGGAACGTCTGTATTCCAGGAATCTGACACACAGTGCTCTTTTGTTGCGACCCACATATTGCACTTGACATGGACAAGATAAAACATACACTATATATGTGGAGAGACAGTTGATTGAACTTTTTAATGTATATTCAGACTTGTTGCTAAATGAAGAGAAAGTATCCGACAGATGCAGATGTCCACACATTAGACATCTAGATCTGCCACACCTAATGTTTCCAGACACTAACTGTGAACCACTATTCTCAACTGAAGTATCACTAAGTCTACTTGGGGCCAAGATGTTCTTGATACTTAGACCCTTGCTTGAGGCGAATTGGGGGGTAAGCTGGGGGTAATGTTCACTTGTTATTCACTTGTTATTCAGCTGTTATTCACCTGTTTATGGGTAATTGTAAAGGATATATATACTGGGTAGATCCTGACTTATGTATGCCTAGTCACTTGATAAAGACCATAAGGTCGAAACGTTGTGTGGCACAATACATTTTCTTATTCAGAAATCCGTGGAGCGCTGGATCCCTTCTTTTCCTCAGTGTACTTTGGATTTTATGGCAGGTACTTCCTTGAACCAGAAGCACCGGTAAATTGTATGCATTTTTTTTCTATTTGTGGAGTGCAGCCTTAACCCCTCTTACAGTGTCCTTGACAATCACATATCTCCTGACGAAGTCGTCGCAGTGTGACGAAACGCGTAGAGGTGTGACGTCATCGCGTTTGTGTTGGTGTATTTTGAGTCCCTGGCTTTCCTGCGCTCCGGCTGGCGGTAACTTCAAGTGTTAGCAATCATTGTATGAGGGATCAAAGGACGTGCAGGCATTGGATGCCTAAATATCTTGCTGACAATTCATGGTGAACCTGAACTGTTTACATCCACTCTGCAAACCTGGGACTCACCCTACCACCGCAGATGACCACTATAGAGATTTCTCTCCCACGAATGGTTCTGTTTGAAATCCTGTAAGTGTACATTCTTATGGGTTGCTGATTTTTTAAATAAATGTACCTTATTTTTTACTCAGTTACGTGCTATGGAGCTTGCGCTTTTGTTTTCATTTTTATTCACACTGATACACATACACACTCTTTCTTCACTTGCCTTCAGTTACCCTTTGACACCCCTAGCCATAAAACACACCCACACCGGGGGAAGGAACAGCACAGATAACATTCCAAGAGACACTGTTTTTAAGTAATCCATGCTTCATTCATTGTAACATCGCCGGAAGAAGAGATCAGTGTATCTCGAAAGCTCGCACAAATAAAAGCATTTCGTTAGCCACAGAACGGTATCATCTATTTATTTTTTGATTATATATATATATATATATATATATATATATATACATGTAGAGGTATCAGTACCGTGTTAGCCGAGCTTCAATAATCAAAAAATAAAAAATAAATAGATGATACCGTTCTGTGGCTAACGAAATGCTTTTATTTGTGCGAGCTTTCGAGATACACTGATCTCTTCTTCCGGTGGTGTTACAATGAATGAAGCAAGGATTATTTAAAAACAGTGTCTCTTGGAATGTTATCTGTGCTTGTCCTTCCCCCGTGTGGATGAGATTTATGGCTGGAGGTGTCAAAGGGTAACTGAAAGCAAGTGAAGAAAGAGTGTGTATGTGTATCAGTGTGAATAAAAATGAATGGAGAGCCCACAGTATAAACTGTGCTCTACACAAGGTGTGTGTGGAGTGAGAGGGGATATAAATGGTGTGGGTGGGTGTGTAAATGTGAGAGTTTGTAGCACAACTAAAAGTGTGTGTGGATACTATGCCCCCCCCCCCCCTCTTCACAGCTACGGTCTCCCCTCCCTGCACCCCACATAAGTTCCCCCCCTGCACCCCATATCACTCTCTCGCCCTGCACCACACATCACTCTCCATCCCCCCTGCACCTCACATCACTCTCCATCCCCCCTGCACCCCACATCTCTCCCCCCTTGCACCCCACATCCCCCCCCCCCCCTTCCCCGGCGCTCGTTCTCCACCTCCTCCCCCGGTCCCCAGCGCTCCCGCGGGTAAGGTGAGTCGAGAGGCAGTGCGGCGGCTTTGTGTGAGACGGCGGGTGATGCGGGAGCCGGCGCTCGTTCCCCCCCCTCCCGTCCCCGGCGCTCATGCTACCCCCCTACCCCGGTCCCCCGTGTCCCGCGGGTGAGGCGGTGAGTCGGGAGGCAGAGCGGCGGCGGGTGATGCGGGAGCCGCCGCTTATTTCCCTCACCCCCCCATCCCGTCCCCAGCGCTCATTCTCTCCCCTTCCCCCCCCCCCCTACCCCGGTTCCCGGCGCTCCCGCAGGTAAGGCGGGAGGCAGCGGGTGATGCGGGAGCCGGCGGCGATGTGAGGGGCGGTGGGTTGAGGTAAGACGGCGTGCCACTCGTGCTGGAGGGTGTGAGGGGCGGCGGGTTGAGGTTAGGCGCGTGGGCACAAATATACACACAAACATTATTTCAGTCTTGTATATATAGATTTAACAAAAGTATCAAAAGGGCAATCAATTAGTGAAAATAGATAATGAAAAAAGGATTGCAACAGAAAGTAAGATCAACCCTAAAAAGTTCTTTAAGTACCTTAATAACAAAAAATGAGAAAATACATTATAAGACCCTTTCAGTGTGAGATGGGCAGGCAGATTATTGGAGATAAGGAAAAAGCAGCGGTATTAAACACATTCTTTGCCTCTGTGTTTACCAGGGAAGAATCAATTTCAATAGTAGTTCTGCAGGAGAAAGCCACAACCTCCATATTAACGAAAAATTGGTTTATTGAGGAAGTAATTCATAGGCGACTTGAAAAAATGTAAGTAAATAAGGCACCTGGCCCGATAGCATACATCCAAGAGTTCTTAAGGAGTTAAGTTCAGTAACAGCCAAACCATTACATTTAATATTCAAGGACTCCATTTCTACAGGCTCAGTACCACAAAATTGGCATAAAGCCGATGTGGTGCCTATATTTAAAAAGGGAGCTAGATCACAATTGGGGAATTACAGACCTAACACACACATTTACTTCTCAACCCCTGGCCTTACACCTGCTGTACAAACCAAAGTTTCTGAATGTCTCTCTGCTATATCATCCTGGATGGCCCTCTGCCGACTTACTCAACATATCAAAAACAGAGCTCCTCATATTTTATCCCAAACCAGTCCCCACTAACTCCTTCCACATTACTGTTGGAAGTTCTGTCATACACCCAGTAGCGCAAGCAAGCTGCCTTGGGGTAACACTCGACTCCTCTCTCGCATTCAAAACTTATCCAAAAGCTGTTGCTTTTTCCTCCGTAATATTACAAAGATACGCCCTTTCCTCTGTTGCTCGACTGCTAATACTTTGACACAGGCACTCATTCTCTCCCGTCTCGATTGCTGTATCCTTCTGCTGTCCGGCCTTCCTGCCTCTCACCCTTCTCCCCTACAATCTATCCTAAACGCTGCTGACAGAATTACTCTACTATTTCCTAAATCTGTCTCCTCTGATGAAATCACTCTCCTGGCTTCCTATCAAATCCCGTTTCACACACTCAATTCTCCTCCTCACTTTTAAAGCTTTACACTCTTCTTCCCCGCCTTACATCTCAGCCCTAATTTCTTGCTATGCACCATTCCGACACTTGCGTTCCGGTCAAAGATGTTTTCTCTCTACCCCCTTTGTATCTAAAGCCCTCTCGCCTTTCTCACTGACTGCCCCACACCTGGAATGCCCTTCCCCTAAATACCCGACTAGCACCCTCTCTATCCACCTTTTAAGACCCACCTTAAAACACACCTGCTTAACGAAGCATATGAGTAGCTCCGTGGCTAATACTATACACCGGATACATAAAGCTTGGCCCCTTGTAGACGCACTTACCAGAATGCCCTCCTACTGTCTCTGTACGTTCTTCCTACCTACCACTTAGATTGTAACCTCTTCGGAGCAGGGACTCCTCTTCATAAATGTTAATTTTTATGTCTGAAGCACTTATCTCCATGTTCTGTTATTTTGTATTATTTGTTATTTATATGATTGTCATGTGTATTACTAATATGAAGCCCTATGTATATTAATGGCGCTATATAAATAAAGACATACATACATGCTTCAATAGTGAAGGTTTAATACGGGATAATATTCAGGAATACCTAATGGAAAACAAAATTATTAGTAATAGTCAGCATGGATTTATGAAGGATAGATCATGCCAAACTAACCTTATTTGTTTCTTTGAGGAGATAAGTAGGAATTTAGACCAGGGTAATGCAGTTGATGTGGTCTACTTAGATTTTGCAAAGGCTTTTGATACGGTTCCACACACAGTTGGCGTACAAAATAAAGCAAATTGGACAGAGTAACAATACCGTATTTCCTCGATTCTAATACGCACCACTGATTTAATTTTTTTTTTAAATGGGGGGAAAAAACTACATTACATGGGGAAAAAAATTCTATACAGATGCAGCGGCCGTTATTCGAACATTTCATGCGTTGTATACCTCGAAATACCCATGTCATGCCGCGTGATTTCTTCCAACCTTACCGCCTTAAGACGCGTGATGACTCGTGTTTTTATAGAGTGCAGAAAATGGCATTTTAGGCTTATCTGCAATACCGCCGGGTAACGCAAGTGGGCGATCGCAAGTTGTTGTCTTAAAAATCTAATAGCAATTACCGTAAACCTGTCTTTTATTGCCGTACAGTACTTCAAGTGTGTACTGTAATTGTAATTTTAATATTAACGTTAAAGTTCATACTGTATAGTGTACGTGGGAAAGAAGTCCTTTCTGAGGCTCCTTAGCCATGCACAAATCCTCTAACTGTAGAAGATTAAAAATATGAGTACACATAACAAAAGTATTTTTAAGAATTAAGTGTTGTATTTGTACAGGATAATAAAGAAAAAATGAATAATACAAAAATATAACGTCACTTCTTCCGAATGTAAAATATTTTTTCCGCGCATGCTTGTATGTCTAATTGGAACATTGTTGAAACGCATATACGTGTCATCACATTTATGCACATGCATGTATCTCTTTGAACTACAGGTACATGTATAATCCTGCACACCCGGATGTGTGATACTGTAAGTCCTTGGGGTGCTTATCGACACCTTCCCCAGAGCTATTCATAATGTTTCAGGCTGATGAACGGTGTAGAGTCTGGAGGTCGTTTTCAAACACGCATGTTCACGTGTGATAAGTCCTTCTTGGGGATTTGGCGAGAATGACTTCACATTCAATGTTAATTTTCAAGACTGAAGGGAAAAAAAGACATCCCTTTCTCTCTCTCTCTCTCTCTCTCTCTCTCTCTCTCTCTCTCTCTCTCTCTCTCTCTCTCTCTCTCTCTCTCTCTCTCTCTATGGGCTTATTGAAGGACTGATTTTAATAAACCATTATTTGAAGCATGTTTTGATATTTATCATTTTTTTGCCATTCTTACAATCACTTGCTTTTTAATTCTACTGTATACTGCACTGTATGATGTGGCACACTAATTTTTATTTGGGGGCGGGGGGTTCAAATGATTCTGATTAACAACTAATTCTGATGAACTGTTCAAAAGATTTCTTTGAACTAATAATCCTGCACACACGGACTGGCAGAGCTACAGTAGTACCACCTCCCCTGCCCCCCCCCCCCCCCCCTCTCGCAAAGCCTAACAAACAATTCACATTGAATTTGAAGTCATTCTCACCAAATCCGCAAGAAGGACGCTTCACACGCGCACATGCGTGTGTGAAACTGGCCTCCAGACTTTACACAGTTCATCAAAGCCTGAAACATTATGAATGGCTCTGGGGAGGTGTTGATACGCAGTTGAATTCGCTTTTGGTTGGCTTTGTGAGGGGGGTGGGGGAGGGGGGGTGCTACTACTGTAACTTTGCCAGTCCGTGTGTGCATGATTATTAGTTCAAAGAAATTTTTTGAACAGTTCATCAGAATCATTTGAACCCCCACCCCCAAATAAAAATTACAGTATGCCACCTCATACAGTACAGTATACAGTACAGTAGAATTAAAAAGCAAGTGATTGTAAGAATGTCCAAAAATTAAGGAATCTCCCATGGCCCGGGGAAGTTAAGGATAACTACTCGATTGCCTTTTGCAACTAAATTAGTCCGTCTTTGTCTAATGTGTGTGCGTCCTTGAATTCACTCTCAGAAACAGTATGAAAAGAAGAGCAAAGTTGAAAGTATTGAATAATAATTACTAGATATTGAATTAAAGATATACATTTTTATTTTTGGGGTTTCTTAGCAGAATTAATTACACATGCAAGTCTACTGTAATTATACTGCAAAATGCAACGTCATTGATAAAATCAAACAGCAGTGATGATAACAATGTAAAAAAAAAATATTGAATATGAAAACATAGCATCAGACTGTATAAGGTTTTGTATAAAGCTCACAATTATTTTCTCCTAATCAATACAAATTACACTGTCATTTAATTTTTTTTTACCTACTTGGATTTTTAAATCAGATTCACAATGCGCAAGCAACATTTAAAAAAAGCGATATTAGAGTTCCATCGAAATTCTTCCTTATCTTTTGCCGCTTGATGTCAAAGTTTAATTTCTGGGGGGAAAAATATGCTATTATTTCCGGTATTGCGCATGCTGCATGAGTACAAGCATTAATACTGTATGGCAAGCATACTGTACACTACTATAGTGTAATTTGGAATTAAAGCAGCAGTTCAAGCAATATCCTACCCTTTTTTTAATTTAAATAAATCAGTTCTGTACAATGAGAACAAACTTCTGATAGGCTCTGGCTCTTGAGCCCCGCCCTCTTCCTAGCAGTCCATTAATTGTATCTACTGTAGTAACTGCTCAGTCAATCATATTGTGGACATGAAAAATAAAACAAAATAGTGCAACCATGTCTGTGAAATAATAATCACAAGTGCAGCTTTCAATGTGTGTATAATTACACAGGTACAGGCATAGTCAGTCCCACGTGTGGTCTGTAGGTGGCTGGTTTCAGATCAGATAGTTGGTTAAAGAAACACACCAGTACAAATAAACCACTGGACAAGGATGAAGGTAGTAGTGCTGGTATATTAAAATACACAATGGTACACAGTAGTATCAAAGATAGTAGGCAGTGGCAACTTACAGGGAAGCCCCATGCAAGGGCATTGTACGATAGGCTTGGAGTGGTGTCCGGTAGTGGAGTGTGGTGAACCAACGGATGGTAAGCTCCTGCAGAGAAGCCGGTGCGCTGGCGGCTCCTCCACAATGTTAGGCTGGGGCTCTTACTTCCAGGTTCTCCCCCTAACATAATTGGCGTCCTCACGTGATGGCGCCGATCCACAGGCACCGCAGGTCCAAGTCCAACAGGAGAGTCCTGACCCCTGTTTGACTTGGACCCGCGGTGCCTGAGAATCACCGGACACCACTCCAAGCCTATCGTACAATGCCCTTGCATATGGCTTCCCTGTAAGTTGTCATTGCCTACTATCTTTGATACTACTGTGTACAATTGTGTATTTAAATATACCAGCACTACTACCTTCATCCTTGTCCAGTGGTTTATTTGTACTGGTGTTTGTTTCTTTTACCATCTACCTGATTGAAGCCAGTCACTTACAGACCACATGTGGGACTGACTTCCTGCACCTGTGTGATTATACACACAATAAAAGGTGCACTCATGATTATTATTTCACAGACAGGGTTGCACTATTTTGTGTGTTACTTTTGTTTTTTATTTTTCATGTTTTCACCGGTTTACTGCGCTCCCTTATTCTTCTACTACTGCAATAACGGAGGACCACCAAGGAAGGTCCAGTGAGGGTCGAGCTGCAATTCACCAGTGTCTGTATTTAAGGTTTTATTTATCCTTTTTATTTATCCATCTTATTTGATGTTTTTCATTCCATTACACATAGCGTTGACGCAAAATTAATACACTGTTAACGCACACACACAAACAGGAGTGCTGGGTGAATGTCTTTGCAATCATATTGCAGGACTACATTTTCAATAATGCTGTGCAAGAATTGAATTAAATAACCCTGAGCAAAGCGATTGATTACAGAAGAACTGACCGATCTGCAGCTTACTGTAACTAATTATCACGCTGCGCTCACCACAAACAGTACTTGGGGCTGAGGTAGGGATATATAGGCACCGACCTACAACCACGCGGTCCGGAGTGCGTAATCCAAGTCGTATAGCCGGGTCAGGGCTGAAGAGGTCTGGGTTGTCAAGGTACTTGCCTTGATTCAGTGTTGGGGAGTGGTAGGTGTCCGTAAGCCATGGTCCAGGGTTAGAGATGGTAGAATGGTCGAGGTACGTAGCCAGGGTCAAGGGTTGGAGATGGTAGGAATCCGCAGTGAAGCCAAGGTTCCGGACTGGAGCAAGGACTGGTCGAATACAGGCACGGGTCAAGGCACAAAACAGCACAGGAACAAACGAACCAACAGCAGTGAGCACAACGCATAAACCAAAGTTTATGCTCAGCAAAGGAGTGGAAGGATCCAGTATAAGAAGGGCAAAGAACCAATTAGGGGAGCAGAGGCGTGAACGAAATCCTCCAATGGCAGGAGTCAGAAGGAGTAGTAGGGAATCCACATCAGGTGAGTGAATTCCGGCGATCAGCTGATTGGTGGTTCAGCGACGAGCGCGTGGGTGGTGCGCGGCCTGATGACGTCACATGATGACGCTGGTGTATTGCGTCTCCGCAGAGGTCGCGCCTTCCCGCCGCTGCTTCTACGTGCGCGCGCAGGTCCAGCCTCGCGCGCCCCTGTATCCCTGCTGGTGAAGCACCGGAGGGGCCGGGCCTCGCGGCGGACCTTACACTAATCACTTGTTTGTGTGCTATTGTATTGATGCACATAGTTTATTTTATTTATTTTTTTTCAAATATATTTTTTAAACACAGCAGCTTGAACTGCAGCTTTAAACTTAATACTGTACTATATAGTGTAATACAGTATACTGTTTTACATTTTTTATTTACTTTCGTTATAAACTTTGCCAAATGGGTGGAGATGAGCCACTGCTGTCTGCATTATAGTTGACAGGTGACATAGTTGACAGGTGACAACTGGCCTGCTACACCTGTAGTTGACAGCTGCTGATTGTGAGGATTCGCCATCCTGGCGGTCACAGACCGTCTCCTCCTCTCAACAACCCTTCCGTGACGGACACTCGTAATGCGCGACCTCGTCCCACTACGCGCGCACGGATCTTGCGTGGTCTGATTCCCCGTCGGCAGATTCTGTCTCCGCCCCCCGCTCTGACGCACAACGTGTGCGTTCGTCCAGCCTCCCCGTTGACGCGCGTTCTAAGTCCTGCCCCTGCTCTGGTGATGGACAAGACCAGCGTGGGAGTGTTGTGCGCTGCAGGCTCCGCCCTCTGACCTTCGTGACACACGCGGGTCGGTGCGTGACCAGTTCCGCCCCCATCCCTGATTAGGCTGCATCCTAGGGCATGCCTCCGTGCACCAGCAGCCTATTGAGGTCTTCTTCCTGGTTCCGCCCTGGCTGGCTATTGGAGGCTCCTCCTATATATACCTTCCTGCTGCATTCAGTCTTTACTGAGCATAGTCTAGTGCAGGGGTGGGGAACATAAGGCCCGTGAAGTCATTTGGTCCGGCCCCCGGGAAGCCAGCCTGCAAGAATGGTTTTAAAAAAAAAAAAAAAAAAAAAAAATTTTTTAAAACTCCCCCTTTCCTGATTGGCTGCCCGTGCTGTCACTCTGCCAAGATTTTTTTTTTTGGCCCGCCTCTTCCTACAGCACTGCCCCCTTCCTTCTCTCCTCCAGTAATGCCGGCTCCGCCCCTCCCTTTAGGCTCCGCCCCTCTGTCCCTCCCTTTAGGCTCCGCGGGCCTGCCAGTGTCTCAGCTGCACTGGCTACCAATGCTGCTCCACCAGCCCATCCACGGGCCCCAGGTAACCCACATGCCCCCTTATACCCCCTCCCAGGCACCTTCCCACCCCAAGGGGGGAGAGGCCTTATTTTTGTGTGTATGCAGAGGTGGGCTTAGTGTGTGTGTGTGTCACTGTCTCTGTGTGTGTGTGTGTCACTGTCTCTGTGTGTGTGTGTCTCTGTCTGTGTGTGTGTGTGTG
>WSYH01004867.1:0-49079 GCA_036426205.1 Ascaphus truei | reverse complement strand
TAATGATTGGATATTTTATGATGGATCTTGAATAATTAACTAAAATGATGTATAATATTTTTTTTTTGATGTAATTAATTTATATTTGGAGAATGCATGTTAAATTAATGAATGTTATTATGGGTATATATTTTTTCTTTTTATAATATAAAAAACAATGTTATTTAGTTTTGAAATAATTAATTAATAAATGTTTGAGAAAGAAGAAGACGTAGCATTCCCAGTGGGTTAGATCATAAGAGTATGTGAGTAGGGGGCCACTATCCTGTAGGGAGATGGAAGTAAAAGAGTGAGTCGAGGAGTATAGCAGATACTGAAAGACAAAATACGAATTGATATAATATGAAATGTGAAACGATGAGAAAAAATTATTGATAACATAAAGTGAATTGGTAATCAAAATTGTGTATAGTTTGATTGAGACAATTTTATTTACTCATACTATATATATGAATGAAATTAATAATCTTGAGTATCAATGCATATATATGATTGATATGAATTAATATATAAAATTGATAAATTGAAATGATAATAAATTGTATAAAAATAAAAATGAAAATAAAAGAAAATATCAATATAATGAATATATAATACTTATTGATGAAAGGGGGCCCACAGGAGCAGAACCGCTTTGATTTAAGGGACCCCCTACTTCCCGAGATACAGGCCCTGTTATGGGTGCCGGTATCTACTAGCATTTGAGTCCAAGAGGAGATACCGGCACCCTATAACGGGTCTGTATCTCAGGAAGCAGGGGTCCCTGGACCTGAAATCAACGGGTTCTGCTCCGGAGACCACCTGCTACATACACAGTATAAAAAAAATAATAAAAATGTTAACAGATTCGTTAACGTAGCGCTATCTGCTACGGTAATGAAGCTCCTTTAATGTCATTTTTATTAATAGTGTGTGAAAACAAGGGATCTTCTGAGCTGAAGTGCTTGATTTCAGCCTCAGTGACCCCCTGCTTCCCGAGTTACAGGCCCTGGTATAGGGCATCTGGGTGCCAGTCTCGGCGCCATTTGTAAATCACCCGTGTCACGTGACCGGAGGGATTTAAATCATGATGAAGGATACCGGCACCCGTAATCTGAGCGGTAACTCGGGAAATAGGATGCCGAGGCTTTAATCAATGCGGTTGTCAGCTCAGGAGACCACTGCTCCCGCAAACTATCAATCAAAATGACATTAAGCAGCTTCATTACCTTAGCGGGTAGCCACTAAGGCAATGAAGGGGTTAAGGCAAAATATCTGCTTTATGAGAGCAGAGGGGGTGAGTGACGCGGGTACTTGGCCCTTCATTCACCCCTCTGCCCCCAATAGAGAATATTACAATATGTTAGAAAGCCCATACACAACCCATCCCTTTTGCCCCACATGAAACCATCATTTATTTTTAAAAACAAGATTATACCAGAGGCCTGCGGGGTCTTGGGTGGTCCCCGCGGGTTTCCGTGGGCTCCAGGTGGTCCCCGCAGGGTGTTGGGGATCCAGTTTCATCCCCACGGGTGTCGGGGGCCCTCGGGTGGTTTCCCACAGTGTATGTTGGCCCTCGTTAATTCCCTCGGGACCCCCGCAGCCTCTGGTATGAATCCTGTGTTTTTTAAATTTACATTATGGTTTCATGTGGGGCAAAGGGGGTGGGTTGTGTATTGGTGATTCTAACATATTGTAATGTTTATTGCGGGAAAGGGTGAGGTGATTGAAGGCCAAGTACCCCTTACTCACCCCCCTCTGCCCCAATAAAGCTGATGTTGTCCATTAACCCCTTCATGCCTTGGCGGTTAGCCGCTAAGGAATGAAGTTGACTGTAAATGCATTTTTATTGCATGGGATTGAGCTGGGGGTTTCCGGTGCTGATATTAATGGATATCAGCTCCGGAGACTCCCGGCATCAATCCCATGCAGAAAAATGCATTTATTTTTCTACGCCCGTCTTGCCGCTTCTTGTGGCTGCTTCTCACCACCTCTGCCAACGTTTCCTGGCGAGGCGATTTGGAGAGGAAATCGCAATTCTAGAGCCACGATTAGCCTCGATAATAGACTAATCGGGGGCTACGAGAATTGCACGAGTGTGAAAAGCTGGCGATAAGTGGTGATAAGTGGTTATCACCGCGCGTTTGGTGATTTATTTTTCCCGGCAAAAAAAATTGCCGAAGAGCTCTCTTATCGCGACTTATCGGCGTTACTGAATCGCAGTAAGCTTCTTTGCGCAGTATAGGGGCTCTACGCTGCTAGTAGTGCATAGGCCCCCTATGTTAGTAAAATGTCACCTAATGGCTTTAGTGACTGTACCTCCGTGCATGATATCCCTGTGTTTTTAGATGACAAGAAAAAACTGGTGAAGAAAGAACTGATCGTTAGCGCACACCACAGAGATGGTAACACAGCGAACTTCTACTTTATGGGATGCATATTCCATACTCTCTCCAGCTGCAGCACAAATGTGACATTATGCCCTTCTGCGCTGTTTAGTTTGCCATCTAACGGTGTGATCCGGAGGCCATGTGGAGATTTGCCAGGACATTGCTGAGGTTTAGCGTGTGTGTACTCTCCTCACTCCATCTGTGCAGTATTGGACAACAACCTTTCTGTACCTGAAACATAGCAATACTATATATTAATATCTTCCTCTACGTAACTCCATCATGAAGGTATAATTCTCTTTACACAACAAGATACATGATTTAAAGTAGGTTTAGCATTTGCTGATGCTACCGTCTTGGCTGGCCAGTGAGGCTTTGCTCACAGGTGGCCAGCCACAATCAACTGTGATAGGCACCACTCTAACCGAGAGAAAGGAAGCTGCAAAAACACTGATCATTTCTGTAATCAAACATGATTGGAACCATCAACATGAGTTTTTGTGAACATACCCAGTGCTTGTTCAGAATAGCTCTGCGCCAAGACTGCAGTCCTTAGACAAGAAGGAAGACGGATTGTACCAAAATGCAGGTAAGCATTGCCCGTTGCTGTGACGCTCAACCCATAATCACTGTGATCAGAGAAGAGAAATGGTAACAGATAAATACGTGGATTAGCAAGTATTATAAGCTATGAGTTCACTCTTAAAATCATTATTGATACACTTGTGCTATTTAAAAGCCCAGACACATCTCTTTCCCCCCCCCCCCCCCCCCCCCCCAAACGCTATTTTGTCCTCCAGGTTGTACATGTTGACATCTTTGAGTTTTTTCTTAATATCAATTAAAGTTGTAAACACTCGGGCTGATGCTCCCACAGCTTCTTATGTACACCAGTCTCTGCATTGAAAGCGTTCTAATCAGTGATGGAAATGTGGACCCACAAACAACGCAGCTTTAACATCCGAATCATACCATTCCTTCTACCCTAACATGAGCGAACACCATGATAGGTCCGCTGATCAGATTAAGAAATCTTTACCCTGCTCACCCTTCATGGTAGTCACATACAGTAGTTAAGTGCAAGCTTGTGACCTACGTGATGGAGTGTCAACTGAGTTGCAGAGAGGGACCTGCCCGAGGCCAACTGAGACCTTGGTCTCTGGATGTAGGACTTCCCCAGATCCCATGATTCAGACTCATCTCATAAAAACATAATCATGGGAGGGACATTTAAAAATTATACAACTTGCCTGTTGCACTTCCACCTGGGGCCATTTCTATCCCCTGCACTAGCTTTCCCAGCCTGGCCGCACCATTTTCCCCTGACTAGCATTACACAGCTGTGCTGAACTCAATTTCTATCCCTGCATATGCATTCACACATGGGCGCACCTTTCATCCCCTGCACTATGCCTACACGACTGTGCGCACCATCTATCCCTGGACTAGCATTACACAGCCTGGGCTCGCACCATTCATCACCCTGCATATGCATTACACAGCTGGGCTGACACCTTCTATCCCTGAATATGCATGTACACAGCCTGGGCCCATCTTCCCCTGCTTTCTACCTCACATGCACATACCATGAATCTTCACAGCCTGGGGCGAGACCTTACAAGCCTATCATAGCCCATACCATGACTATGCATTACACAGCGGGCATGCACCCTTGCTCTGTCAACCTATGCCCCTACCACACCCTGCACTATGCACATACACCAGCAGGCCGCTACTTCCATCTTCCATATCCCCCATGCACTATGCCATTACACAGCCAGCCCCCCGCAGCTGCACCAATTTCTATCCCTGCACTATGCATTACACCGCCTGGGCCTCCCTCCTTTTCTACACTGCCATCCGAAATAGCCTTATCCAGCCTGGCTGCAACCATTTATCATTCCCCAGCAACTAGCATTACAAGCCTGGGTGCACCATTTCTATCCCTGCACTATGCATTACACAGCCCAGGCTGCACCATTTCTATCCTCCACTATGCATTACACTGCCGCCTGACCATCTATCCCTGCCACTATGCTTACACAGCATGGGCTGCACATTTCTATCCCCAGCCTATGCTTACACAGCCTGGCTGCACCATTTCTATCCCCAGCACTATGCATTACAAGCTGGGCTGCACCATTATCCGCATATGCATTAAACAGCCTGGGCGCATCGTTTCTATCCCCTGCACTATGCATTACAATCCGGGCGATCATTCTATCCCCTGCACTATGCATTAACAGCCTGGGCAGCACCATTTCTATCCACTGACTATTATACACTGCCTGGGCTGCACCATTTCATCCTGCACTATGCATTCACACAGGCCGGGCTGCACCATTCTATCCCCTGCACTATGCATTACACAGCCTGGGTTGTACAATTTCTATCCCCTGCACTATGCACTATAACAGGGGTGCGCAAACTTTTGTTGATGCCCCCCCCCCCCGCCTTCTCTCCCTCGGTGCTCGGCCCCCCCCCCTACCTTAGTGCGGCGTCAAATGATGCCGTGGGATCATGTGACACATGACCCTGTGGCATCATTTGATGCCGCGTTGCCATAGTGATGCGTCCCGAAGTCGTTTGAATCTCGGTAAGTTGTAGAGGCCTCGCGCCAGCCCCCCGGCATTTAATTTAAATGTCTTGGGGAAGAGCACCTCCTCTGTCACTGCCGCGCCCCCCCAGAAAAATGTCATGCCCCCACCCCCCCCTCCAGTTTGCACACCCCTGCACTATACAGCCTGGACCACACCATTTCTATCCCCTGCACTATGCATTACACAGCCCGGGCTGCACCATTTCTATCCCCTGCACTATGCATTACACGCCTGGGCTGCATATTCTATCCCCGCTTATGATACAAGCTGGGCGCACCATTTACCCCTGCACTATGCATTCACAGCCTGGGCTTGCATCATTTCTATCCCGCACTATGCAATACACAGCCTGGGCTGCATCATTTCTATCCCTGCCATGCATTACACAGCTGGGCGCATCATTTCTATCCCCTGCACTATCAATACACAGCCTGGGCTGCATCATTTCTATCCCTGCACATTGAATACACAGCCTGGGCGGATCATTTCTATCCCCTGCAATATGCATACACAGCCTGGGCTGATCAATTTCTATCCCCTGCACTATGCATTACACAGCCTGGGCTGCATCATTTCTATCCCCTGCACTATGCATTACACAGCCTGGGCTGCATCATTTCTATCCCCTGCACTATGCATTACACAGCCTGGGCTGCATCATTTCTATCCCCTGCACTATGCACTATGCATTACACAGCTTTTATTGACAAATGACTAATCCAAGAGCCTCTCACTCATACTAAATCCCTGGCCATAGGGAATTCACAATATCATTACAACATCGGTTTTACTGGTAACGTCTGCAAACAGCACTGAACAGATTATAACCCTGTAATTTATTTTCAAATTACATTAAATGTAGAAAATGGAGCATAAAAAAGTACAAACTGAAAAAAAAATGTTCCATGAGTGATTCCTTTTTTAAATTCAATTTGTATTGTGTTTTGTTTTTTTGCTTCTCTCAAACATTTATATAATTTACACTCAATGCTGAAGACCGTACATCTCTAAAATTAGTTTCTGACTCATAGAGATGGTCAATCATAATTTGTTTCTTTCCCTCCACATTAAATGCTACAAAAATGTTCCATGCGTGTAAACAGTTTTATTGTCTGTATTTCACCAACAAGCAGACTTGGATTCCACAATATACTGTATATACTGTAGTGCCGACGAGTATTCTAAAACAATCTGGGGCAATCACCAACAAGACCCAGGTTCATGTGGTACATGCTGTGGTTACATGCTGCAACTTTCCACAGTGAACATGTTCTGAAGACAGACTAAGGGGCCCATCGGATTAACAGCGGGGGGTCCCTGGCAGTCCCATTCAAACTGAATGGGACTGCCAGGGACCCCTGCTGCGTTAATCCGATGGGCCATTAGTCTCTGCAGAAATGTCACTGAAATGTTGCAGCATGTACCCAGCATGTACCTGAATCCTGTTGGTGATTGCCCCAAGGCAAGTTTAAGGCAAGTTTTAGAATACTCGTCGACGCACCTGTAGGTTATTTAGTCAGTGGTGAGCTACTCACAGAAAATGTGTCTCAAAGGGGGTACGTTGTGGGTCCTTCAACCTTTGTAAATGTTTAGGTCATCATATTTAATGCTGTCACTTTTGTATGGTAACATTTCTTTACCGAAGGGTGTTTGTATCGCGTTTCAGAGGGTTGTTGTGCTTTTGATAGATCTTACGAACATCAATTCTTTTTATGCTGCATTTTGAATGTATGAAAGTGATTTAAGGAGTATTTGTGCAGGTGCATAAGGAATTACTGGACACAATATTGTAGCAGGGCAGTGTTTCCCAACCGGGGTTCCACGTCCCTGCCCCGGGGTTCTGTGAGAGGATGAAAAGGGGAAGTGACATTTTCCCGATCTCCCTGAGCAGGGAGAGAGTGGGGCAGTTTCCTCTATCCTGATTGGCTCCATTACCTAGCAGCAGTCAATCAGGGGCAGGAGAAGGAAGCAGCATTAGCTGTAGAGGTGTGTGCATTTCCCGTGACTCTGCCCCCTCTGACTCCCTGCCCCCTCTGACTTCCTGCTCCCCCTGACTCCTGTGACTCTTCCCCCTCTAACTTCTGTGACTCTGTCCCCTCTGACTCCTTGCCCTCTCTGACCCCTGTGACTCCCTGCCCCCTCTAACTCCTATGACTCCCTGCCCCCTCTATCTCCTGTGACTCCCTGCCCCCTCTATCTCCTGTGACTCCCAGCCCCCTCCAACTCCTGTGACTCCCAGCCCCCTCTAACTCCTGTGACTCCCAGCCCCCTCTAACTCCTGTGACTCTGCCTACTGTGACAGTTTATCCGGGACAGTCCCTGTTTTTAATAAGGTTTTCCGGTGCCCC
Source organism: Ascaphus truei (assembly GCA_036426205.1). Classification (NCBI taxonomy): domain Eukaryota; kingdom Metazoa; phylum Chordata; class Amphibia; order Anura; family Ascaphidae; genus Ascaphus; species Ascaphus truei. Next base: position 41,762 of record WSYH01004867.1, on the reverse strand, counting down.
AAAAATTGGGAAAATGTCCCAGTTTAGCTGGGATAGTCCCGGTTATTAATGAGGTGTCCTCCCGGTTTGGGCGGGTGGGAGCAAAGCGGAGGTTGGAGGACATCAGAGGATGCCGGCCACGGAGCGTTGAGCCAAACAAATTAGAACAGCTGTAGCCAGTAGGAGGGAGGAGGAGAGCAGGACTGTCTGGCTGCTTAACCACTGCTGCTTCTGGGCAGCAGGTGGCACTGCAGAGCTGCTTCTCTACAGATCTCCCTGTTCCATGTGTCTGTGTTAGTAAGTGTGTGTGCGTGTTGGTAAGTGTGTGTGTGTGTTTTTGGTAAGTGTGCGTCTGTGTTGGTGTTTGTGTGTGTTGGCAAGTGTGTGCTGGTAAGTGTGTGTATTTGTAATACATGCGTGTTTGATGCATTATGTGCATGTACATGTTGTATATTTAGTGTTTGCATATGTTGAATATAAATGTGTATTTGTATATGGTAAAGTGTGTGTGTGTGTGTGTGTGTGTGTGTGAGTTTGTGTGTGTGTGTGTGTGTGTGTGTGTGTGTGTGTGTAACAGGGACTTATCCCTGTTTATGTAAAACCGCCTCTAAATACTCTGAGGAATCCAGTAGGGGACTGGTTAATTGCAGACACTCAATTAACCAGGCTCCACCTGGCTAATCAGAGCTCTAGAAAAGCCTCCTGTGAGAAACTACTAGAGAGATTCCTTAGCACACAACTGTGCTGACAGAGGAGAGGAAAGACCAGGCTGATATTCCTGGGAGCGACTGGACTGCAAATCCTGCAGCTGGAGAACCGGAACCGCCGGACCAACACGATCAGATAAGACTTTTTGTATATATTGCTCCCTGATAAACTGTTCTATGTTTTTGGACTAGCAACTGGCCTAACCAGCCAATCACAGATAGTTTGGGCATGTACTGTCTAGTTATTCTCCAAAGTGGAGTAGGTGTTTGTTTAATTTGTTTTTGTATGTTGTACAGAGTTTAAAGGAACAGGCTCAATAAAGCCAGGTTTAATTTCACCCAAATCAGTCTCCATTAGTGTACATCTGCACACATCTCTTACAGTGTGATAAACTAATGTTGCATGTTTGGTATGTATGTATATGGTGTAGTGTTTGTATGTATATATGGGGGAGGGAGGAGAGAAGATGTAGGGGGGGGTGGGAGAGAGGATGGAGGGGAGAGGGGGAGGAGAGGGATGGGGAGAGGGGGGGAGAGCGGGGGAGAGGATAGGGAGGGGGAAAGGCAGGACTACATGCCATGTCTGACTGTCTTTCTCCTGTGACAGTGTCTTTGTCCTGTGCTTTCTGTGATCCTGTACTATTGTAGGGGTCCCAAAACAGCTGAGCACTGTGGTTAGGGGTGCTCCGAGAGAACAAAGGTTGTAAACCCCCTGTGGTAGGGTATGGCAAAGCTTGCAATTCCAGTTGTTTTTCTCTTCTCATACTGTATATTTTGTGCAGATTATTGGATATAGAGGTTTGTGACATCTTAGAACTGGTGGATTTTCCATGCACAAAAAGGCCACAAATATGATGCAAAGAGAAACAGACCACAAACATTTTGTGGTCCAAACAAGGGGAAAATTACCTACTGAGACGTGACAGAATTGAATACATTTCATTACAAAATGAGAAAAATATATAGTGTGCGACCCTCGAAAAGGAATCAAATTGTACAATTAAATCATTCTAAATGCTAGAACTGGCTCCACCTCAGTACGCTTTCCCCTGTCACCATCTCAGTCTGGTGTGCGCAGTCTAATGTCTTCAATCCCCAAGAGTGCTTAGGAGACATAAACCACAAAAAAGGCCTCGCCCTAACATTGGTTAGGCACATATCAGCTCTAAGAGTCGTGGGGAGCATCTCTCAAGCACACTGTTCCTCACTCTCTTGCATCCAACATCCGGACCCGCGTGACTACGGCAGAGCGTCGCTGCGTCATATCCCTCTCAGGGCATTTTGCGTCTATCACTTCATCAAGATAAGTGTGCATCAAGTGTCAGGAAAGGCGTCTCTTTAGATAGTTCCTGACAGCGAATAGAAGCCTCTTATAGCTCATTAGAAAATAGTATGCGGAGATGAGAATGGTAGATACTATTTTTTAACAAGATATAAGAGGTTTCTAGTGGCCTTGAGGAACTATATAAAGAGACGACATTCCCACCTCTGAATGTATCTCTCCTGATAAAGGGATAGACATGAAATGCGCTGAGAGGCATAGGATGTAGTGATGTTCTGCCATAGGCATGAGGGTCCAGTCGGACAATTGGTGCGAGAGAACAAGTAACAGCATCCTTGACAGTTACCATCCACTGCTCTTAGAGCTGACATGCACCTGCCAAATGTACCTTTGTGAGTGCAAATGTCATATTTTAACTAAATATGTTTTTTGAATAAATCTCTTGATCGATAGAGAGGCCCTTTTTGTAGTTTAAATCTTCTAAGCACCTTTTTGGACAAAAGAAATTTAATTACAATAAGTACATCAGACAACTGTTCCCTGACTCCTCCTAATTACACCCCCCAAATCACTAAGTGCACTAAAGAGATGTGGGGTCTCAAAGAGAGAAACGTAAGTAGTAGCTTTTCTATGTTTCATGCTAGTGCACATTGTGATCATGAATATTTGCACCGCCAAGGCATCAATATCGAAAGACGTACCGTTTATACGGTCATATGAAGAACTCTCTAGCAAGTCCGTTAAAGGTATTGCAACCTAGCACAGATCCATCGCTTTCTCTGCAGCACCACTCCCCAATACCCCATGCTCACCACTCGAAGTCCGCCTCTGTGCACACGCATGGCTCTGATGACATCGCTCCTGCATACTTCCCCTGCATACATTTCCTTTCTGATCTCCGTTTTTTGTATGTCCTTTTGGCCCCCATAATACAGGCTTGTCCCTGAAATACAAAAAGTTACATTAAAGTGGCCCTCTGGGATGTTTGAAATTTGACCTTATTTTAAAATCAATCTCTGAATGTATTTTATTCTCTTGGGAAAAAATATATTTGTCGAATGCTAAAAATATTAAATATGCCAGTCACTGATAATTAGACCCACCAAGCAGCTATGTATCTGTACGATCTCCCTTCTTACCACTTAGACTGTAAGCTCTTGGGGCAGGGACTCCTTTTCCTACTTTTATGTATGAAGCGCTTGTTCCTATTACGTCACATATACAGTAGGGCCCCGCTTCTCGGCGGTTCGCTTCTCTGTGATCCGCCAATATGGCGGAACCGAGAAGGGGGCAGCAATGTCTGCACATGCACAGAAGAGGGGCGCCCGAGTTCGCGCATGCACAGAATGGGGGACTCCAAGTCTGCACATGCGCAGAAGGGTAGGAGGCGCCAAAAATCACTGGTTCCGCTTTTCGGCGGCAACTTGGAACGGAACCCGCCGTATGAGCGGGGCCCTACTCTATTAGGCTGAGTCCATACAGCATTCACCCGCGCGGAGGCGTGCGCCCGTGACATCAAGCGGACGTGTTTTTCGGACATGCTAGACATGCCGTTGGGGGGCATGTCTAGGGGCGTGACCTACTGTCGTGCCAAGAAATCAGTTTCAACTGATCCTCGCGCGTGCGGTTTATGGACGCGATCAATGCCTTAAGGCAATATGATTGCGTTGCGGGCTGCGGCAGCATGGACTGCCTTACTGTTGTAAAGCGCTAAATACATGGATGGCGCTATATAAATAAAGATATACATACATATATTGTATAGACACTGCCCAATTCAATAGGAGGGTGGGAATTAGGGCCCTGTGTTGACAGAATAATTAAACAATATATCATATACTGTGGCCCTTCTTTGCTTAACACCAATGTTATTGACTTATTCAATAAATCCATATCACCAGAGATAGAACAGTGACAATGGCATTTATACCCACAGCGATCTATCGGATCTGTTTTTAAACTATATTTTATTGTATTGTGTGAAATAACATATTATTTTAAATAGAGCAATAAAGTTAAACATTGCCGAATAGAAATAATATGTATACAGTCTCTTTGGGTTAATGAACAAGTTAAGTAAAAGGATATACTGTATATTCTGACAGAGTAGGAGAGAGGTCAGATAGTGCCCTCTCTCTATACCTACAGTAGTAACTAGAATAGATAAAACATTTCAAATATATATTTTATATCTAACAATCAACACAGATAAGAATGTTGTTCTTCATTTTTCGTCTTCTCTGATGGATCTTCAATATATAGTTAATTTATAAAACGCTCTCTGTCTGCCCCTGTGTGCCGTCTTTGCCTCCTTGCCAGCCTGGACACACACTTTCCCCCTTCTTTCCACTGGTGCCAACTATACAAAAGCAGAGTGTGGGAGGGCTTTATAGGAAGGGGGAAACACCACGAGATCTGGGCAGAGCAGGCAGATTTGGTCTCTTTTTTGGTTTGGGCCCTGCACGCAGATCCGAGCCACAGGCTAATTGTATCCCAATCGCCCCAGGGTGGAGGGTTAGGGCCCCAAAAAGGATGTGAATGTGGAAAGGGTTAACCATTGTATTCTATAAATGTGTGATTCTCTAGCCGCTTCTGTCATTTTCTTATTTATTATCTTCCGGGTCAGGAATCAGGAATATCCAATGATAACACTGCAACCCTCTTTATAATCTTCATTAACAAGTGACATCCATTTGGGAAGCCCAGGGATGCAGAACTACACATTCATCTTCATCACATTGTACATTTGAAGGTATTGTATACTGTGCCCGGTATTCAGAAGAAGAGGCCAGCCGGGTAAGGATTATTTCATTCTTTCACTGGCAGAAAACTGAAGCACTGAACGCCTTCTCAGAGGCTTAAAGCAGCAATCCAGGTGGGTCTCTTAGAGCAAGGGTTCTCATTTCCAGTCCTCAAGACCCCCCCCCCCCCCCCCAACATGTCAGGTTTTTATGATATCCCTGCTTCAGCACAGGCGGCTTAATTGGTCCCTACTTCAGCACAGGTGGCTCAATCAGTGTTTCAGTGGAAGACTGCACTACCTGTGCTGAAGCAGGGATATCCTGAAAATCTGACCTGTGAGGGAATCTTGAGGGCTGGAGTTGAGAACCCCTGTCTTAGAGTGTGACTCCCCTGGTCTTGCTTACAGAAGACCATGAAAGCAATTATAATTCCTATTTTCTGATTTGGCTGCCCTCAACTTCATTCCCTGTGAGCATTGAAAGTAGGGCAAATTCAGAAACACACGCATCTTCTTTTTCACCTGCTTGTAGAGCCATGGCCTTTAAACTTTGAAATAACTTCCAACTTTGTGGATGCCAAGATTAACAAGACAGGCAACAGGGCAGTAACTCAATCCCCAGTGGATAACACGCACATGTACATGTTAAACTTTCCCATTAGGAATCCTCAAAATGTGACACGAAACCGCTTTGTTATTTATAAGACATCGCTACAATCCATCACTGCCAAGGTGTACAATATTCACTCTGATGTGAGCCTCTAGGTGCTGACAACTCGGAATCAAAAGCTGACACATTCTGCTCAGGTTGAACGTGTACATGTCAGGGATTGCTGAAGTGAACATAAGGAGGAAATGGGACACGAGGAAATCCATTCTCAGACGAATTCTGTGCAATCGGTGAGGTCAAAATGTTTTTATAGCTTAGAATCCAAATAGGGAGCAAAACATCTCATTAGCAAAAGGGAATCGGATTAACTCTTTGTCTATGAGAGGGTTCTGAAGCAGAGTGAGGTGGGAACATACAGTATACAATTGTCGGTCCATGTTCCACTTTGTACTCCTCACAGATCTCATACTGTATGTACACAAGAAAAGAAAACATGGTATGATAATACATGATTAGGTCTGTAAGAGATGTGTGCAGAGGTATGCAAGTGGAGACACACACAGTGCAGCATAAATGAGTTCTTCAGAATTAGTTGATACCTTTTTTATTTGGACTAACAATTTATGTCATAGGAGAAGCTTTCGAGAGTTCTCCTCTTTTCCTCAGGTCAAGCAATACTGATAAACAAAGGTTTCTATGACTTAGACAAAGAAGGGAAAATAAAAAAAAAGGGGGAAAAAAGAACACAGATGTAGATGAGGTGGGGTGAGGGAGGAATGTTAGAAGACATTGCAAGGGTGTTAAAATGGATTTAAGGAAGGTGAGAATTAGGGATGGGAAGGCTATACTTCCACAGCAGCACAGAGGGGGAAGAGGATGCTGGGGTGGGGGGGTGAGGGGGAAGGTTTAGGATGGCACAATGGCAGGGAGACAGGGAGGACCATTACAACAAATTATGATAGTGTGTGAGAAATCCCATATCTTCATTAAGTTCACTTGTTTTGGTGTCAAAGAGTCTTATCGTTCGGAGTTCAAATGTTTTCCGTTCTTGGGTGCATTTGAACATTCCATTGAGGATTTTGATTTTTAAATCATTTATGGAATGATCTGGTTGTGAGAAATGATGTCCCACAGGTGAGCAGTATCTTCCTTCTTTGTGGTGGAGTATAGAGTGTCTGTGCATATTCATTCTGCCATGAAGTTTTTGGCTGGTTTCCCCAATGTAGCATCCTTGGTCACATTTGTTGCACTGAATCATATAAACCACGTTCCTGGATGTGCAGCTATATGATCCTTTAACTTTGAGTGCTCCATGGTTGTGACTGGCTGTGGGATCTTGGCATATATGTTTGCAGCATTTGTTGTTGCACGGTTTTGTGCCATTATCAGTGTCTTTAAGTTCGTTGTGAAGTTTTCTGTTGACTATTTTCTGTTTGAGGTTTGGTGGTTGCCGGAACGCAAGAATGGGAGGTTTGGTTAAGATTTATTTTAATGTCACATCCTCTTCCAGCATGGGTTGCAGATCTTTGGTTATTTTTTGTACTCCCTCTAGGGTATGGGGTGTATGTGGCCACTAGTGGTATGCGTGTGGTAGGTTCTCTCTGCCTATATTGTAGTAGGTGTTCTCATGGGGCTTTTAGTGCAGATGTAATAGTTCTGGCAATAGTCTTTGGTTTGTATCCCTTCTGGGTTGTGAAATGCCTGTTTCTGTCTTCAGTGTCAGAGCATATGCAGTGGTATCTTATAGCCAGGCTGTGTATGATACCTTGTTTTGGATGGAAGCTGGAGTTGTGGAGGTAACTGCATCTGTCTGTTGGTTTCTTGTATACAGATGTGTGTAATTTGCCATCTTTCAGTGTTACTGTTGTATCCAGAAAGTTTACTAGGTTTGCAGAATAATCCATTTTGAGTGCAATTGATGGATGGAATAAGTTCAGGGACTCGTGGAATTGTTTTAGGTTTCCTTCACCTTCTCTCCATATTATAAACAGGTCATCAATGTATCTGTAGGGTTTGTGGGGGCATGTAGTTAGGAATCTTTGTTCAAGATTTGCCATGAAAAGATTGGCATATTGCAGTGCTATCTTGGTACACATTGCAGACCCCATTAGTAGTAGGTGCATGTCCTTGTTGAAGCTGAAGTAGTTGTGTGTGAGGATGTATTCTATCAGTTTGGTAATTACATACAATTACATACATTACACACACACCCACACAACAGTCCAACAAAAAAGTCTCTTATTTGTTTCTGTTGTTGTAGCTGTAGGTTAAGGCCTCTCTGCTCTCCTGGGTCAGCACCCTTGTGTGCTATGGAAATGTCTGTGTCCAGGTGTAGAGGTCGTCCTCTCATATCTTGTTGTCAACACACAGTCCTGTGTGCTTCAAGATTCTCTCCTCATTGCAGTACCTTGTGTGCTGAGGAATATCTCTGCAGTCCTTCTTCTTCTTATGTCAGCCTAAATGTGAGCTAAGGAATCTCTGTCCTGTGTCTCACATGAGGCTTTTTACAGAGCTCTCATTAGTCCAGGTGGAGACTAGTTAATGGAGTGGCTGCAATTAACTATCTATCTGCTGGATTCTCAGAGCTCTGAGGTTGCTTTATTTATACAGGATAAGTACCTGTTACAAGGTCCATAAAGGATTTCCACTGCCATTTCACAACCTACAACAAATCTGTTTGCATTTCTTTCTTTCATGTTTGACTTTTGAAGTGAAACTTCTTTGCTGGGACCAAATCCGTTTTCTAGTAGACGGAAGTAGGTTATGGAAGTGACGTCAGTGCTGGCATATGAGGCTGTCGGCCCTCACCAACACTTCTCTCCATGCCAACAGTTGTCTGCAGCAATCAGCAGAAGCGCTAAGTCGTCCATCTCTGCGCATGCTCATAGAGCAGCGGCTCCATCTGCCATCGCATATACATTATACACATATTGACACCGAGAGCCGTCCCCCTCAACGCATGCGCAGAGGCTCTGACCAGAGCCAGTGAGATCCGCACCCCTCCACGCATACGCAGAGGCTCTGACTATAGCTAGCGCATGCGTAGACACGCACTAAATATCTCCATGGCTGCGGACCTCTGCGCATGGCCGCGGACCTCTGCGCATGGCCGTGGGCCTCAGCGTATGTGCACCGCGGGCCTCTGGCATGTGTGACACCAAAGAGAGGACAGACGGGGAGGAGCCGGGAACACCAGGCAGGGAGACAGTGAGAGAGCAGTGGCCTCCGAGATCCCGGTGCTGAAACAGACACAAAGTCACACACACACGATCTCATATACACACAGACACACACACACACCCAGAGTCACACACAAACAGTTTCGATTTTTAATTAAAAACACCACCATCACAAATACAATTTGTGTGACAAAAGACAAAGACGTTTCACTTCAAATGCGCATGCTCGGCACACACACTTTTTTTTTTTTTTTTTACTACCAAATAGTACATGAAGCATCTAAATTACACTGAAAAATGTTGCTGAACTCGGGCAAAGCTAAAGAAAACACTTTACTATGATTCATGTTTGCATTAATTACTCCTGTCACGTACCTGGCTATGAAGTTGCCAGGGCAAGTAATCCCCCAGAGCGCATCGTCGGTCAAAGATTGATTTATAATCCACTTTCACCAGCTGCCACTCTGACCGGTGACTGAAATGCCCAAAGACCCTACGATAAATAGATATGTTATTTATCAGATCATGATTTAATCAAACAGAACAGCCCATATTTTATTACCAGTGCCATGCCACAGGGCACCTATCTAGCACTGCCAGGCACCTTATTGCCCATTTAAGTTTGGTGTCTTATGGCATGGCACTGTTAAGCAAATATGGACTTAATTGTGTAATCATTCTTTATGAATATGGCAAGTTTGTCATTAATCACTCAGCCCCACCAAATAGCGAAGGGTTCACAAAACTCACATGCAGATGGACAATGAAACAATTCTTATGACATAAGTGTACTGTATCCCTTATTCATCTTCATTGACCTTGAATGAACGGGGCTCTTTTTTTGCTCGGTCTCCCCAAATGTATCAGAGGTAATACAGTAGGAGTGTAATATAAACTGTGAATGCGTTACTGCTCCTTTTTCTCATCTCAGATTACCGGCTGTCATTCGCTAAAGGTTCTCATCTCGAACTGTCATCATTAGGAGACAATAAAACCACGCCTCGAAGATTACAATACTGCAGAACAAATATCTGCAATACCAACTGACACTGAAATAGACCATAAAACGGCTCTATCATTCAAACTTACGTCATAATCAATGTCTCTTCCCCTGGTTCTCCTAAAACGCCATCGACAAACAGTGGGTTTGATGTAAAGGTATACTTGCTCCAGGACCTTCCTTCATCGAAACTTAACCTGTGGCAAAAGGAAATTCAGTATTGTGGAGTGAGAACCACGATAGCGGTTTGAAAAAAAAAAACCTGGTGTCATCATTATCAGAGACCTTCTCCTCACACAGCCCAGCCTGAACTCCTAATCAGTAGCAGTGGCTATAGTGACCATCAGGGCCGCTGATGGGGGAAGCGCAGGGACATCTGTCCTGGGCCCGGCATCAGAGGGGACCCTCCACTGTGGTCCGAACCCCTAAATTATGCCCTGTGAGTAGTCGGAGCGGGAGAGTAAGAGGGGAGAATGGGGTAGGGGGTAGGGGGGAGAGTGGGGGGAGCATTTAAGAGGGGAAAGAGTGAGTGAGGGGGAGTGAGAAAGAGAAGGGAGGGAGGGAGCGAGAGAGAGAGAGAGGGGGAAGAATGAGTGAGGGAGAGAGGGGTGAGAGGGAGAAAGAGGGAGGGGTAAGGGGGGAAATGAGTTAGAGGAAGGGAGAGTGAGGAAAAGAGAAAGACAGACGGGGAGAGAGAGTGAAAGATTAGGGAGAGTGAAAAAGAAGGGAGTGAGAGAGATAGGGGGTGAGCATGAGGGAGAAAGAGGGGGTAGTGTCAGAGAGGGGGAATGTGTAAGAAAGAGGGGAAGGGGAGTATGAGAGAGATGGGGGAAATGTGTGAGAGAAAGAGGGAGGGGTGTGTGTGAAAGAGAAGGGGGAGACGACTAGCAGGGCCGTCGACATTAATACAAGGGGTTAATATATATATATATATATAGTTGTGATTTCCATAAGGACACTGACAGCACTAAAGAAACATCATTCTGATAATCATATGAGATTCAGCAGTGGGAGAGAGCAGGAGCTCTGATTGCAGTCACCGCAAGACACCTGAGAGCTGTGGCGTTTGGTGTGTTGGAGAGACGGATCTGACTACGCCAAAGCTTCGTGGGCTGTGGTGAAAGATTGTGCACCTACAGATATGCTTATTTTATCTACTATCTTGTAAGTAGAATCAGTGCTTATGATGTGAAACTCCTGAATATACTTACTTCACCATATTGGCTTCTTCTCTTTAATTTTACATATACTAAACTCCCATCTTCTACAGTTCGACAATTGGACTATTTATTCACACCAGTGTTTATTATTTTAAAAACATTGTATTGGTTTGCACTGTTTGTTTATATATATATATATATATATATATATATATATATATATATACACACGCATACACACACACGCATACACACACACGCATACTAGACACACACACACACACAGGTTGGTAGCCTTACTTTCCTCAATGCTGAAACTGTGGTGGAAACCTGACAGCAAAATTCCCTGGTATCAGGGATTAATTCTGCGTGGTGGGTGATGCGATGGGGAACAATGGTCCCTGGCTCTTACTCTTCTCCAGAGTTGCAGCAAAATGCTTTTTTTACGGAACTTTATGAAAGGTAAGTCTGGTTACATACGTGCTGTATATATATTATCCAAATAATTCAAGTGTTTGCCCCAGCGTAAAGTCACACAGACAATGAAGTGGAAGACTATCATGAAATCAACCAACTTAACAACGGAAATTGTCACCTCAAGATCATTATGGGAGATTTCACTGCAAGGAGTGGTGCCCATCAAGAGGACACAACATCAGTGGGCAAGTATGATTATGGTAACAGGAATGAACATGGAGACAGATGGTAGAATCTGCAGAATGTGAGAACTCCTACATCATGAATTCATTGTTTAAGAAGAATCCACACAGAAAATGGACATAGAATAGACCCAATAGTTCCAACAATTAAATACTTGAATGAAAGACTGCACAGTCCTTAACCTTTTTCACACAAGGAGTGATCACTGATTGGTTCAATACAAATTAACATCAATAACCTCAAGAATAACAGCAGAGAATTTTGCTTGAAATGCGTTACCAAACAATTATAAAGACCTTATGAAAATTGTATTTGGAAGCGTACAAAGAACTGGAGGAATTACTAACAAAAAACAGGATAAAAAAAAGCTTATGAGAAAAGGAAATTACTGAGGAGATGACATGAAATAAGGCAATCCCAGGACTCCGGAACAAGAATTGAATATGCAGAGCTGTGCGAGACAATCCGCAAACGTATAGCTGAAGCTGTAAGAAAATGTAACTGTGATGTGGTGAGGAAGACTACTGAAGATAACAAAAGCATAAAGAAGACAAAGTAGCAACATGATTTGGAAGAAGCAAATCATTGCACTCAAACAAGATGATGAATCAACAATAAAAGGCTGTGCATTTATCATAAAGAGAGCCGAGGAACTGCACAAGAACACAGATAACACGGGGCATAATGCAGCAGAGAAAGTGTCAAAAGCAATAAAATCCATGAAGAATAGGAAGGCTCCCGGAGAAGATGGAATTACAACTGAAATCTTGAAAGAAGCTGGAGAAGTGGAGCAAATCCTTGCAAAACGCTTTACATGCTGCTTGAAGAACAGAATTATTCCAGAACAATGGAGCAATGCCATACGTATCCTCATCCATAGGAAAGGAGATAAAGAAGACCACAAGAACTTACAAGATTTCACTCACTAATCGGCTGCAATAGACCCTGGACTTTTCCCAGACTAGAGAATGAGTGGGATTTTGCAGTGCATATAGTACAGCACAATGGACCACATTCATGTTGTACAAGAAATTATTTCCTCAAGTAATGAACATGATCTCCCACTCAGTTTAGGAGTCGTTGATTACAAAAAAGCATTTGATTCCGTCTACGCCTCAGGGGTCCTAGATACATTAAGAACACAAAGTGTTGAAGAAGTGTACGTTGCCATTATAAAGATCACTTACAGCAAAGCCACATCAACTATTAGATTACATTAAGATATAAGCAAGATAAGGATCCGTAAGCTAGTGTGGCAGGGAGACGCTATTCATAGCACTTGAAGAATTGTTCAAGACATTGGATTGCGAAGAAAAAGGAATCAAAATCAACGGTGAATACTTGTCACCTATAATTTGCAGATGACATTGTTATTTTTGCCAGAAGTCCAGAAGATCTCCAGCAACAAATTGGAGAACTGACTGAAGCAAGTAAGATGTGGGCCTCCGTATGAATCTCAGCAAGACTAAAATAATGTTCAACAAATGTGTCAAGTCTGCAAAGATTTAAATAAATAGAATAGAACTAGAAAAAGTCAAAGACTATGTATTCCTTGGCCGGCAAATGACAATGGATGTGAGCCTTTAGAATTAAATCAATAGGAGAATGAAGAAGGTATTGAGTGCATTTTGAAGAAAAAAGACAATATTTTAAGGAAACCTTTCACAGTGCCTCAAGAGGAAAGTTTTCAACCAGTGTATCCTGCCCGTGCTCACGTATGGATGTGAAACCTGGACCCTAAATGCGAAGACAATTCACACGCTTCAGACAACACAGCAAGTATGGAGAGATGCATGCTGGGTATTACCCGAAGAGACAGGAACAAGAATGAATGGGGTGAAATCAAAATGGCAGTGGGCCGCAAGAAGAAATGAAAATTGTTGGATAAAGATGGTACTCGACTTGATTCCAAGAGCGATTAAAAGACCAAGACAATGACTTAAAAGAATGATAGAAGGATTGAATAATAACATTTGTTGGAGCAATGTGGACAAGTAGGACGCGCTAGCTTCTGCACTCCTCTTCCTCCTCTGCGTCGTGCTTGCAAAACAAACTTGTTTGTATTGCGAAGCGCCGTTCTCCCTGTAGTGCATGTGCACACGCACTATACACTACTACATTGCTGTCCTAGTGTTTTTTCCGCTCACGCCAAATCCTGCATTATGGACCTGGCCTAAGGATTCCAGACGCTTCAGTGACGCGGTGCTATTAAGGCTTCCTGGCTTTACCGTATTGTTGCTTCGGTGATGTCATTGGTCACCGTCCACTGCGGCGACAGCGCTGTTCTTTCCCGCGAGAGAATTTAAATCACTACACTGGTAGTGTTCAACCTTAGGATCCGTGACGTCAGACGCTGGGGACTCTGATTATCCCACATCACGGTTCCCTCAAGTGAAAGATCTACACTTACTGACGGTGCCTACATCAGGTTTACTGCTGTAATAGGATTCTCTCAAGTGTTCTGCAACGACCAGATGTCCAGAATGACGCCACCGTTATCTCTATCAATCTGGAGTGTGTGCAGATTCGTTGGAGTAACACATCACTGTTACATGAAATGCCTTAAAGATCTATGCTTTTATACATGTGGCAGGGGTGTAGTTTTAGCCCGTGCTCTTGGGGGGCCCGATCTCCCCCGTCGGCGACCCAGCCCGCACCTCAATTCCCTGCAGCGGGCAGAAAGCACAGAAGCGCAGGTGGGCGGGGCCTGGGTCAGGGAGCGGGGCCCTGATATGCAGTAGGAAGGACAGAGGGGAAATCCCTTCCTCTGCAGAGCCTCCGTAGGTGGGCGGGGCCTAGGTCAGGAGGTGGGGCCTCAAGTAGTGCAGCGTGGGGCTGGAGCTGCAGCCTGAGGGACAGGCTGTGAAAGGTAAGAGGGAGGGGAAGGTTTAAATTGCATGGGGTAAAAACAGACATGAACAGGGAAGGATACAGGTAGGAAGAGACACAAAGAGAAAATGAAGTACAGGAGAGAAATACGTGAGAGCAGAGAGCAAAGAGAGACCAGAGAAAGACCAAAGAAAGAGAGAGTGACCGAAGAGATAGAGACCCCTGAGAGAGAGAGATCCCAGAGAGTGGCAGAGAGAGAGAGAGGCAGAGAGATAGGAGTGTCAGAGGCAGAGAGAGAGAGAGAGAGAGAGAAAGAGAGAGAGAGAGGAGAGAGAGGGGGGGCAGAGAGGCAGAGATAGAGGCAGGGGCAGAGAGAGAGACGCATGGGGCAAAGAGAGAGGCAGGGGCAGAAAGAGAGGGGCAGAGAGAGAGAGTGAGAGGAGCGACATGAGGGGCCCTGAAATATTTTTTTGCCTGGGGGTTAGCAAGTCTAGCTACGCCACTGACGTGTGATATTCACCTTTGATATTTCACAATAAACATATATTTTTTTTTTTTTTTGAATATTTTTCCTTTATTGGTGTCAGACAGCGTATTGGTACATGTTACAGACATTGGTAGACGAGCTATCACAGGAATACAGCGCGGTACATGTACATAGCATAGAGTTGATGACACACAATAGTCCATTTTCCCATTTTCAGTGGTGAAAAAGAGAGGGGATGACGGAGGAGGGATGGATAGTTGGGAATGACTTGGACAAAGAGAGGGGAGAGGGGGGGGGGAGGGAGGGCAGGGGTGGGGAGCTTTGAGGTTCGGAGGTCAGGGGGCTAGTACTGCGGTGAGGTTTATGTGATAGTCAGGGCACCTGATCCTGGCCAGGGTTCCCAGGTTGAGTAAAATTGCGGCATTTTTTGTTTCAGCATTGCCGTTAATCTTTCCATACTCATAATTCCATCTATCCTAGTGGTTACCGTTCTTCTAGAAGGGGCTTTGATTTTCTTCCAAGCCGCTGCTACGCAGCATCTGGCGGCCGTTAGGATCGCTGCTGTGAGTCTAGCTATAGGGGTGGGAAGGTCGTCGACTGGTTTTCCCAGCACGTAGGTCAGGGGGTCCAGGGGTATTTCTACATCTAGGGTCTCGGTCAGAAGGCTCTGGATCCGGGTCCAGAATTTTTGGATCTCCGGGCATGTCCACCAAATGTGGGGCATGTCCCCCCTTTGACCACATCCCCTTCAGCATTCGTCGGGGGTGCCTGGGTAGATTTGGCTCAGTCTACTCGGGGTCAGGTACCAGTGAAATAATATTTTGTAAATATTTTCTTTTATGACGGAACAAATTGAAGTTTTGGTAGCTGCCTCCCAGATATCCTCCCAGTCCTCAAGGTCTATGTTGGTGTTCAGGTCCTCGCTCCACCTTTGCATGTATAAATGGTTAGGGGAGGGTTGGGCCGCCTCTAGTGTTTTGTATATCTCTGAGATGAGGCCCCTTTGATACTCGCCTCTGAGGCAGAGGGTCTCAAATCTGGAGCGCGGTGGGAATTTTAGGCTAGGGGATTGGGTTCTCAGGAAGTGCCTAATCTGTAAATATTGGAATATAGGGAGATCAGGGGACGTTAGTTTGATTCGTAGTTCCCGGAGGGGCATGACCTCATCATTTTCCAGTAAGTCCGCAACCACTCTGATGTTTAGGCCTTGAAATTGGCTGAATTGGGGTCGGGAACATCCGGGCGGGAAATCCGGGTTCCCGAATAAGGGGGTCAATTGAGAGGGGGTTAAAGCTAGGCCATATTTCCCTTTGGTTTTTAACCATGTCGACCACGCGCATCTCATTGCTCCGAGGCTGAGTCTCAGGGGCTTCTTACCTTTGTGGACATGGGTCCATAGTAGGGCTGAGAGGGGGGTCGGGGACACGTGGTGCGTCTCTATCTCTAACCAGCAATTAGAGGTCGGGAGGTTGTACCAAACCACCGCCTGCCTCAGCTGGGCTGACTGGTAGTATCGGACTACATCCGGCGCCCCCAGACCCCCTCTCATCCTCGACGCTAAAAGTACCGACCGTGGGACCCTGGCCCTTCGTTGTTGCCAGATGAAACGCAGAATGTGGGTTTGGATATTCCTCAGATCTGCTAGTGGAACGGGGACAGGGAGGGTCTGAAAATAATAGAGCAAACGGGGAAGGATATTCATTTTGGTGGATATTATTCTGCCGAACCAGGATATTTGGTGGTTCTGCCAGGTCTCGAGATCTCTTATGATCTGACGGAAAAGGGGAGGGTAGTTGGTTTGGTATAGTGAGCCATATGAGCTCGCTATTTTAATCCCTAAGTACTTGATATGGGAGCTATTCCATTTATATTTAAATTTCTTTTGTAGGGTTGTCCATATGGGATTCGGTAGAGAGATATTGAGGGCCTCTGACTTGTCTGTGTTGACTTTGTAGTCTGAGAGGCGGCCAAATTGGTCTAGGAGTTTTTCTAGGTTGGGAAGGGAAGTGAGGGGATCTGATAGGGTAAGAATAATGTCATCGGCGAACAGGGAGATTTTATATTCTCTGTCTCCGACTAAGATTCCTTTTACGGTGGGTTCAGTTCTGATTCTGGCGGCTAGGGGCTCTATGGACAGGGCGAAGAGTAAAGGGGAAAGGGGGCAGCCTTGTCTGGTGCCGTTTTGGATTTGTATTGGGTTGGATCGGCCACCCGGGAGTTTTAATAAGGCCGTGGGGTTAGTATAGAGGGCTCGGACCCCATCGACGAATGGGCCGGAGAAGCCGAATTGGCGCATCGTCTGGTCAAGGAAGGACCATTTGATCCGGTCAAAGGCCTTCTCCGCGTCGAGGCTGAGTATCAAGGCCTGGGACTGTTTGAGGTGCACGTGGTCTATAATATCAATAATTTTGCGGGTGTTGTCAGAGGCCTGTCTTCCTGACACAAATCCCACCTGGTCTATATGAATTAGCCTTGGGAGAATAGGGTTCTGTCTGTTTGCTAGAATTTTACTGAAAAGCTTGAGGTCAGTGTTTAGCAGGGATATTGGGCGGTAGCTGCCGCATTGAAGTGGGTCTCTGCCCTTTTTATGTATGATGGCCAGATTGGCTGCTGACATAGTGCCTGGGATCTTCTGACTTGTCTGTGTTGACTTTGTAGTCTGAGAGGCGGCCAAATTGATCTAGGAGTTTTTCTAGGTTGGGAAGGGAAGTGAGGGGATCTGATAGGGTAAGAATAATGTCATCGGCGAACAGGGAGATTTTATATTCTCTGTCTCCGACTAAGATTCCTTTTACGGTGGGTTCAGTTCTGATTCTGGCGGCTAGGGGCTCTATGGACAGGGCAAAGAGTAAAGGGGAAAGGGGGCAGCCTTGTCTGGTGCCGTTTTGGATTTTTATTGGGTTGGATCGGCCACCCGGGAGTTTTAAGAAGGCCGTGGGGTTAGTATAGAGGGCTAGGACCCCATCGAGGAATGGGCCGGAGAAGCCGAATTGGCGCATCGTCTGGTCAAGGAAGGACCATTTGATCCGGTCAAAGGCCTTCTCCGCGTCGAGGCAGAGTATCAAGGCCTGGGACTGTTTGAGGTGCACGTGGTCTATAATATCAATAATTTTGCGGGTGTTGTCAGAGGCCTGTCTTCCTGACACAAATCCCACCTGGTCTATATGAATTAGCCTTGGGAGAATAGGGTTCAGTCTGTTTGCCAGAATTTTACTGAAAAGCTTGAGGTTAGTGTTTAGCAGGGATCTTGGGCGGTAGCTGCCGCATTGAAGTGGGTCTCTGCCCTCTTTATGTATGATGGCCAGATTGGCTGCTGACATAGTGCCTGGGATCTGTTCTCCCTGTAGAAAGGAGTTAAACATTTCTAGAAGGTAGGGGGACAGGGAGTCTGCTAATTTTTTATAGTAACCGTTGGAGAATCCATCCGGTCCGGGTGTCTTGGCTATTTTAAGTGAGGATATTGCATTATCTAGTTCTTCTTGGGTTATTTTCTGGTTTAAGAACTCAAGTTCTTCTTGTGTGAGGGACGGGAGGTTATATTGGGTTAAGTAGTCGGAGGTGCTCTTATCGCTATCGTTTGGTTGGCTGGTGGGGTGGAGGTTGTAGAGGTCCGTGTAGAACTCTGCAAACTCGCGCGCGATGTCTTTCTCGTTATACGAGATTTGACCGTTTTTGGTTCTGATCTTTGTGATCTGGGCCTTTGTCCTAATGCCTCTTAGTTTCGGGAGGTGGGAAGGGAGGCATCCGATATTTACATCTTTCATTGGTAGACCAACGTTACATCTTATTTATAACATTCTATAGTGTTTGGGGGTTACTCCTGAGTGGAGCTCGTTCTTAAACCTGGATCTTGCTTAAACTTTATATTTATGCTTTGTTCAGACATATATGGTTTGTATGTTGCTATGGGGTGAAATAGAGTGGTTATTCCCAGTATGGTCCAATTCTGGGGGGGCTGGGGTTGGGGGAAGGGGGGATGTAGGGGCTGGGGGGGGGTAACAGACATATAACAGTAGAAACAAACTATGACTCACCGCAGATGTAAACCTAGAACTTTGAGGGCCACATGAAAATGAACAAAAATTTATAATGAGACATAAACTATTTAAAAGAAAAGCCTTTCTAACCGTTTATATAGCTTTGATAATCGCACCATGCGAGAAACGCGTTGAGGGTTTCGTCTTTTAAATAGTTATTCTCATACATTTTTTGTTATTTTTTCATTTAGCCTCTAGTTCTCGTTTGTCATTCTGTTGCTCCAGTAAGTTTTTTTCTGCTGTTATCAATATGAGTAGGTTTGATTTGAGTGATTTTGTTCCTTAAAGGGATGTGGGGTTGTGGGGCCTTTGATTAGGTTAAAAAACCTGTTTTCCAAACAAAGACTAAGGTCCTGCCTGTAATCTGTACAAAGACCCGCTGTACACTGTGGATTGCGGTTTAGAATTTTGTGGATGTAAAACATGCCAGTCATGTAGATGTCCAAAAGGTTACTAAGCATTTGTAAACTGTGTGTGTTATTTTAAAATAAATGCAGGGATTCAAATGGTTTTGCAAGCCAAAGTGAAATACCGACCTTGCTAGTTGCAGTCTTCCCCTGACCAGGGTTTTTGCTTACAGCAATACATAGGGAAAGGTGTGGAACAGAATTGATGAAAGTAGCGCCTCCCAGTGGTCAAGGGTGAAAGAATACCAAAACAAGAAGATGATCGATTGGACTACCATTTTGCTGTAGGAAAAAAGTTGGGGAAAGCCCCCTAAGAGGCTTGTATCAACTCGTTGAAGCAGTGGGGTCCCCAGACAAACACCAACGGCAGCAGGTTCATCTCCATAGCCCCGGCACATCTACACTATGAAGAATGGTATATTATATAATAAATAATTTTGGTGGGCACATTTGCCTTTCCGGCATGGGAGGCGCGGCGTCGTCCTCAGAGCCTTAGTCCTCTGCAGCAGAAAATGAATCGCCCGTTTTTCCACTGGTGACAGTTCCCAACTTTATTCGCAGCAAGCGGTATTCCCCATCGATCATCTTCTGTTTCTGTTCACTTTAATCACTGATCGGCAAGACACGCACCCGGTTTCAACCAGTTGTACGGGAGGAAGCAGATTATGGTGACACATTGAAGAGCGCGCGGCTCTACACCACATTAGTTCGGAGGAGGCGGGGGTAATGAGAAGTCAAGCACAAGGGGGTCACCATCCTGGTGGGATCCCAGCCTCTCTTTAAGTACCCCCCCCCCGCCACCGACCTCACCCCCGCACACTAATACTCTGTCACCCCTTGACCCGCCAAACACCCCCCCCTTCTTATTTCCCTTTGTTTAAAAAAACAACTAACAAAAACCCCATTGTTTGTCTCTCCCCTCGTCCACGCGCTACCAACAGGTGAGTTGACTTTTACATCGGACATTGCTATTACTATCATATTGTTATCTTTGCTCACCACCACTCTCTTGAGGAGCGATAGTTCGGTTTTTCTGTTCTAGGTAATGCGGTTGAAGCATTAAACCTGAAAAGAAGAAACTGAAGGACGCAATGTGATTTTGTAAACGCTTGGCCTCCGCACAAACCAGACTATACCCCACGCGGGACTGGAGTTGAACTGACAAAGTATTGCCAACATACCTCACGTAAATGGGGGCGGCGGCTGTGAGGTGGGTTGTAAGTAGCGTTAAGCTGGTCTCTGGGACAAAAAATAAGAATTAGGTATCGGTAACTGCTCTTTCCAAATATCGGTGTAAGAAGGGTTGAGTCCCGTAAGCCGAATAGGTCCAGTAGTTGTAGAAGTGAGTATTGTATGTTTCCCCGTATCCTAGGTCGAGAGAAGCTTCGTCATCGAGGGTCCGTTTGTGTGCCGAGTCAAGGGGTGATAGAAGTCCGGGGTGAGTGGTCCATAAGCCAAGATCCGAGGTCACTCGAAAGCAGCGTGGTCAAATCGCAAGCCAAGGTCAAAATCCGGATATAGGGTCAGCAGAGAATCCAGGGACATGAACAGGAACTAGAAACAACAGATATCCAAGCAGAAGCAGCACATCACCAAGGTCAAAATAGCTATTCATAGCACTGAGAAGATGGGGAGACAAGACTTAATAGTGGCCCTGTCCTATCAGGGAAAGGGATGTATCGGAGGGTTCGGTTCCCTGGGGTTAATCCTGATAGGTGGAGAGATAGCTTGGGGCGGACCCGCGTCGAGGCTGGGGCTCCTGGAGAGCGCTCTAGTGCGCATGCCCGTAATGATAAGGCGGGAACTAGGTTCAGGACCACCGTGGTGTAAGAGAAGGCTTGTGTCTGGCCTCGCGCGGCTGTAAGAATGACATTCGTACCCGTAAGTGAGATAGCATCCCGGAGTGTACTCCGACGGCAGATTAATGCCGCCGGTTATTCGTAGGCAGCGGGAGAGAAAGGGAAGGGGGGCGCTGAGAGCGGGATCGCCCACTGCAGCGGACCTTATAGTGTTTTTTGTGTAATGTGCCTGTGCCACAATACACAATATCTTTAAGGAATGAGCATCTGGAGCATTCCTTCAAGTCTGATGATACGAGGGACGATGTTGAATTTGGAGAGGAGGTAGCCTCCTATGGGCCCTGCGAAAAGGATAGTCTCCGCAAGCGATGTGACTATTTGTTTTTCAGCGAGCTAAGTCATCTACAAGCAGCAAGCGATGTGCCTGTGTCAAAAGGAAAAGAGCACAATTCCTCTAACGTGCAAAGGGAGGTTGCCGACGTTTAGTAGGTGATCCTCGGAGTAGGAAATTGTGTGTTTTGAAAAGAGGCCGAGAGTGTACCTGCAGCCCAGATTGACTGTCAGATTCCGCAAGGATTGGAAGTATTCCCCTTGAGCCGCACTGAAAAAGTGCTTCAGTTCCAGGCAGGACTGCTATCAATCTCTGCGAGCAATGTTAGTATGAACAGCGAAGGAAGCCAAGTCTAAGCTTACAGAGGGACCCTACTCGGCGGCTGTCGCTACGTGTGTGTCTAATATAGAAGGCAAATCAACGTCTCAGACATGGAGGAAAACAAGAATTAACAAAATATTTTGTCTGGAAGCACTACTATGAGATGATCCTCATAAAGACATTAAAAACCTTTATCACAGAGCTCTAAGATTTTTTTCTTCAGCAAGAGGCTCTCACCTCCACGCAAGCTTGGTAAAAGTACAGAAGCAATTGACAAAGAAAAATTGAAGGTGCAGGTAGACTGCAGAATACAGAGGTAATGTTGCAAGAAGTTGCATGTCCATCCCTGGATCAGCGGGACAAACAAGCCAGCACACATACTACGAAGCCACTGCAAGAGCTGCACAATGCGAGTCTGCAGATGCCAAGGAGAAGCAGCCGAGTTCTACAGGACACAAGTATTCACAGCGCTGCTAACCAAGTACAAGTTCTACAGGAGCAGCTGATACTACAGTAGTCCCAACGTGCTAGCAATGAGGAGCTGTCGGCCATGCGAAGCGGTCACCAAGGCGATCTCTTGGAGTTAGAGCTTAGAGGCCATGTGACTGTTGATAGGGAACGTCAATAAGGGTCAAGAAACTGGAGCAGAGTTGGAGGAGGCGAGAGGCTGCTCCCATCCCAAGGTCAGCACCGCCCTGGGGAAAGAATGTGGAAACTACACTTCGGCACTACTTCCAAGGCAGAATAGAGCAGTGGGGCTATTCACAAAGCTCAATGGGTTTGCATTCGTATGTTCCAAAACAGCACGTCCGTTAAAAAGTGAGGGCCGGGACGCGATTTCACTAAGGCTTGAGCCCATTTTTTAAACGTAAATTGCTCAAAACAATACCCACAGGTACGTGTTGCTTTTTTCCTCCTGCTAGCGTTCTTAAACTTCACAGTCGCGAAGCTTAGAAAAAAGTAGCTGCGCATGTAATATTTGCAGGGATATTCCTGCGTATCTCCATGCAAGGCTGTTAGCAGGCGATTTTACACTAAATAAATCATTTTTAATATAGTGTCCATGAGCAGGGGGGTCCTCTCCTAGCTGACACCATGTTCTTTTCAGGTCCTAGGACCCCCTACGTTCAGGAGATACAGACCCCTGATGGGTGCCGGTACCCCTGCAGAATTTCAACAATGCCCCGGTCACGTGACGCGGACGCTTGAAAGTGCAGGGAATACCGGCACTTGCATACCGGGCCCTGTTATCTCCTGAAGTAGGGGGTCCTACGACCTGAAACCATTGCAGTTCAGCTCTGGAGACGCCCCTGCCACATCTACACTATGAAACACATGTTATAAGAAAGATTTAGCAAAATCAATACACGACCCCATAATTATAGATTATTTGCCCCATTATTAAACATTGCATTAGCATACATAATAAAGTAAATTAATACAGTTCCTACCACAACAGCAGGTCCCTCTGTCCCTCCTTGCAAAGAAGCATAGATACATAAAAAGACATTCTAATGACCCCTAACCCTTGAATCACCTTAGCGGGTTACTACTGCTATAGGTCCATTAAGTGGTTTACCCCACCCTGCCCCCATACAAAGTCACAAACCCCGGTAGGCCTAAGCCCCCCCCCGGACTGACTTACCTATCCTGTACCCATTGAAATTTAGTGGTACAATCATACTCCACATAATACATAAATGGGCATGATTTAAGCCTCTATAGCACCTCAATGGCACCCTAATACAATACTTAATGCACCCAGATACACAAAAAAAACATAACGCCAAAAAAAACACACTTCACTCAAAAAAAGGACCAGTAGCCAGCTAACAATCAATAAATCAGTAACAACATCAACAATGAAATTAATTAAACCACATTAACCATAAACCAATTAATTACTAAACTAACTCATATGAAAGTAACACTAACCAATCAACCAATTAATTACTACAAGCTTAGTTGAATTTGAAACATTAAAAGACAAAGAAATAAATTCCAAACAATCTCCTGAAATAACCATAAAACGCATAAACAATCCAATACAACATTACCTACAAACGAACACCCATCGCAAACATTGTATTACCATTAAACAGAAAAAACACACAATGACATCCACATAAAAATAATAAAAAAAACCAACAGCAATATATATCAGTCCAATGTGCCTTCCCCCAAATCAAATAACACATTCCAATGAAAAAACCTGTTTAAAAAAGACATTTTACACAAACTTCACTATATTACTTACCCGTAAAGCGGTGGCCTCCTCTCCCCGGTGAAACAGGAAGCTCACGTACCTTGAACGCCTTCCAACTGCCATCGATGCCATCCGCTTGAAGATTCCGGGATCGCGGTTTACCACCCAAATTCTTATTTTTTCTTTCATGTACTCCGCCCTTCTTTCTATCTTCAATCTTCATAATCTATCTCATCGGTCACCACAACAAATTTTTCTGAGCTCTTGATCTGTCTTCGGGGGGGTGGGTATCTATCTGTCTCGGGGTTCAAGGTTCCAAAAAACCCAGGGCTGGTAAATCCCAATTGATGTTTTGTCGATTGGGGGGGGGGGGGGGGTCTCGTTTCCCTCCTGGGCTCAAATGAGGCTCACGGCCTTAAATAGGGCTTGTGACGTCACATTTGCCTCAAAATGATTAACAGCCACCTGAAATTGGCTGTTAAAAAAAACCGATGTTCCGACTTTACTTTTTTTTTTTACATGACGTCACTTTAAAGGAATGATGCCAGCCCCAATCAGAATGGCTTGTGCTTCCTTTGCCTTTAAGATGACTTCACTAAATCCAGATGGCCGCGTCACATGGATGTTTCATCCAATCAGAGTGTTTAATTGGTTCCCACGATCTTATTGGCGGTGAAATACCCATGTGACCCGGCTTCGTCTTGTCTCTTAAAGGGCAAATGAAGCACAGCCATTCTTGATTGGCTTGGCATCATTCCCTTGTAAGTGACGTCATGATGTCAAAATAAATAAAGTCGGGTGAACAACTTTACAGTCCCCAGATCAGTTGCTGATCTGATCTCTTGCCCATCTCAAGTATGTCGTTTGAACTTCGCGTTAAGAATTGCGTTCCAGAGTTCCCCATGGCTAACGAATATCCCAAAGTTTGGGGTCAAAATCCTTGGTTATCATTGTTATTAACCCCTACAGCAACTGGATCAGTTGTCCGCTGTGGCTGCACAAAAGCCTTGCATAGGTGGGGGCCTGGAAGGGAGGGATGAGAAGAGGGATAAAGAGGAAATGATGGGGACGAGGCCGAGGGGGGCAAACAGATGATATGGAAGTGGTGCGGCTGAGGTTGAGAGAATAGGATAGAGGGAGGGCAAAAAAAGATGATAGTTCGAGGTACAAGGAAAAGGGAAGTAGGGGGAGAAAAACAGAAAAGGCCGAAGGCGAAGAAAAGAGGCTAGCAGTAGAAATAGAAGAGATCTGTAGCATGGGTAAGAAAGGTATGGAGGAGATAGAGCAAAGAAGGGGAGAGGGGTGAGGGGGGCGATGGGTAGAGGAAAAAGCCTGACGCAGGGAGGGCGGAGGGGAAAACAAGGAGAAGAGCGAGCAAACGGGATGCCCATGTTGGTAGGATAAGGAGTGAAGAGTGCGGCATCGGAAGGAATAGTAGTGAGGTTGGGGCAGGTGAGAAGAAGGTGGAACAAGGAAAGTGATTGGAAAAGGGGGGCGAGGGTTAGGGGGCAGTGGGAAGTGAGTGCAATTGACACCGAGGGTGAGGAGTTGGGAGTTAGAGAAGAGTTAGTGGAAGGGCAAGATGGTGGGGAGAATGAGAAAGGGGATGGAGCGAGAAGTTAGAAAAGGAGCGGTGATTTGGAGTGAATGGACGAACACAGAAGTCAAGGGGGGGGAGTGCGAGCGGGTCTGTCATCCGGGGGCAGCGGGCGTCAATGGTGTTGACGCATGTGAGTGGCTGAGTCTGTGCGGCGCTCTTGCGCAATGAGAACAAGTGGGAATGATGTTAGGTGAGGATGCAAAGCCTGGGGTTGAATCATACACTACATGTTAGGGGATTGTACTTGTGAAGTATGAGTCGTAGCGGTGGACAGAAGAATAAGGGGGGAACTTTGGCATAGCGCAGAAGCAGAGGGGGTTTTGGGGACGAAAGAATCGGAAGTTCTGGGCGGCACGATGGATCGAGTAGAGTCTTATGTAGGGTAGATAGTATCGATGATCATCAGGCCCATATGGGAGTGTAGGCCTGCTGTGTTTCTAGGGTTAGATGGTGAATAGAAGGAATGTGACGAGCGCGAGGCGAGCAAGCATGTGGAGGTAAAGTAGGAACCGGAAAGACGGGACTTGCGGGGGGTAAGGGGGGCGGAAAATGACTTAAATCGGATAAGGGGGCAATAGAGTGGCGGTCGTTTCAGAATCATAATCCGTTGGGGACCAATAGCAGGGATATGAAGCACCAGCCACAAGGTTAAGAGGCAAGGGAAGGGGGGTTTGAAAGTACGGAAAAATGCAAACGTCTAAGGCCGGGGTGGCCGGCGAGGAGGAGAAAGAGGGGCATGGGTCGGGGGAAAGCACTGGAACTAGGGTGGGTCACGAGCACTAGTGAGGCCCGTAAGAGGGCAGAAATGCAAACAAAGCGAAAGGCTGTGTCGAAAAGGATGTGAAGGGGTAGCAGGGGGTGACCGTTTGCAGTTGTGAAGCCTGGAGGAGGAAGTATTTAGGACTGGATTGAGGAAGAGCAGGGAGAGAGTGATCGAGAGGGGGGGGGGGGATGAGGTGAGACGGGTGAAAGAATAGGAGGCGAGAAGGGAGCGAAAGGGATCAGTTAGGAGACGGTTAAGGATAGGCGCGTGTGGGGATAGGAGAGGAGGTGATGTAGAGGAAAGTGGGGAATAGTGGGCAGTACTGCGAGATGGAAGTTAGCAGGGAATGGCAAAAAAATAAGTAAGAAGGACGTTGGGTGAACGGATGAGGGTAAGGCATAACCCCGTTAGGCGTAGGTAAAGCACGAACCAAAGGGTTGGGAACTTGAGAAGCGGGGGGAGGTAAAACGGGGGAGTTAGTAGTGCAGAAGAAGGGCGGGGCACAGCAGCAAAAAGTAGGGTAGGAAAATTGAAGAGAGTGGAGAGGGGAGCAGATTGGAAGCCGAAATGGGACCAACATAGATTGGGCACGGTTTCGACGCGCGAAAAACGGATGGTGGCGGCAAGGAGACGGGGGGAGATTCAGGCGGGGTATGGCGGGAGCGTCGCTAGGCGGGTAGTTGTGTATGCACGGTGGGACTCGAGAACAACTGAAGGGTCCGGGGGAGGGAATTAAGGGTGGGAGGGTAAGGGGGAGGGAGTGACTGGAAGGGGGCGGGTTCTAAGGCGGGTATTGGGGGACTGGGGTGGGAGCCACAGAGGGACAGGATTTTGGTAGAGGGGAGTGAGGCGAATGGTGCCAACGGGTGTTGAACAGTAAGGGTAGGCATATAGGGGGGGAGCAATAGGGTTGGGTGGGGGAGGAGAGAGGCGGGGGTACGTTCTATTTTACAGTGGAACAACAGGTGAGGGGGGAGGGGGGGGGAATAGCTAGAAAAGAGGACGTATAAGAAGGGTGGTGGAGCAGGGGAGAAACTGTGGTGGGGGGAGGGGCATGCGGGAGGCCATGCCTAGGCGGGACCATACACGCGGATTAAGCAAGTAATACAAGAGACAGGAGGCCCGAAGCAGGGTGACGGAGAGTGTGCGGTAGCTGAAATAAGGGGACCTTGCGAAGATTCCGCATAAGACTGTAGTTAGTGAGGGGGAAGCAATAGGAAACGGTCGGGCAAAAGGGGTGTTCGGTCGGGAGGTGGGATGTCTACTCATCAGGGGATAAATATGACGTGACGGGGAGAAAAAACAATGATCGACAAAATGGGAGTAGAGCGTCAAGCGGGTAAGAAATAAAAGCAGTGGTGGGGGCCGGCAATACTAGAGACGAGAACAAACGGGCAGCTAGCGATGGCAGTGGAAGGGGACGCGGGAGGCATTGGCGAACGATAAAAAGGCACGATGCGTATAGAGCTATGGATAGCGGAGGACGCGAGGAAAAGAGGGAACGAGGGGGCGGGAGCAAAGCGAGCGAGGGGGGGGGAGGAAGCATTAGTGAATAGAGATCGCGCGAGAAAACAATGATGAAAAAAATAATGTCAGAGGGAGAAGGGGGCGAATGGAAGGAGTGCGCTAGCAGTGAAAAGGGGTGTGACCAAGATGAAGGGGCTAGGGTAGAGTAAGGCGTGGGGCGGGTTGTCAGGGGGCTGGAACAGCGGTGGGGGCTAGGCAAGGCAATTGGGGTTGGGCCGGAGTATTTCGACGCGGGTACGTCTCTCCACTGTCATCGTACTCAGTCCGTTAATGACTTGCGGCCGAGTAACCTCCCACGTTTGTTGCTACCCGGTACTTCCTGGTTATTTTGGTTGGGGTGTATTGCATGGGCGCAGGAACCCCTGGTTTTGGGACATATGGGGACCCCAACATAAGCCTACGACAAAAGAGGGGTCGGACATAGTCGTGGCGAGCACGAGTGAGTAGCTATGATCCCTCACTACGAAAAGGCCGGGCAATGATGGTGGGGAAGGGCAGTGAATACGATGTTGCCTGCATTTTTCCTGCGAATGAGTGGGATGGTACAAAGGAGGGTTGGGAGGGTAACACGAGAGGGGCGAGCCGTGACTGGGGTGCGGTAGAAGAATTTTAAAAGTGCATTTTGTAGCTGGGTTTGTGATGGGTCTTGGGGGGATGTAACGGGAGAAAAAACTCGCGTCAACATAGTAAGGGAGTTGGGTGGGTATGAGGATAAATATAGGGGTCGGGCGAGTAGTGACGGGTACTAGAGTGGCATGAAAATTTCACGGCGGAAGGCAAAGAGGAAGTGGGGGTTTGACGTAAAGAAGCAGATTGAAAAGAGAAACGGGGGGAAATCTCAGAGCGGAGAAAAGGGAGAGTAGTGAGGAGTGCTGGGGTGATGAGATGAGAGAGTTTAGATATCTTAGCACACGAACAGATAAGAAAAGATACGGAGAAGGAAATCAACGAAAAAAAATGAAAGGGAAAAACATCGTCGTGGGTCTAGGGGGGAGGTAGGGTTAGGAGACGGAGTATAGAGCAAGGAGGGTATGTAAAGACGTGTAGAAGTGGTATGGGAGTTAAAAAGTCCGGAGATCGAACCGGAGGACAAAAACAGAAGGGATGTAGAGACGGGGGAAGTTTGATGGACATGGTGAGGGGGGAAGGGCTGGGGTGGGTGGATGTAGGGTGGGGGACCGCGAGAGAGCAATGGGACGAGCGGGGGGAAGGCGGGAGTGCGGAAAAGGGGTGATGGATAAGGAAAAACAGGCTTTAATGTATTTGTGGGGCTCGGGTAGGTGAAGGGATAGAGGATGGGGGGGGGGGAAAGGGTCAAGAAGAGGGAGGAGGGAGGAAATATGGGGTAAGGAGAATAGTGGGGGGAATTGTAAGAAGCCAGAACAAAAAAAAGGGGAAGAGTTGGCTAAGCACGAGGGGGAGGGCGATGGATGGGGGAGCAAACTAAGGAGGGCGAAAGCGGCGGGGGAGGCGGTGCAAGTGCGATGCAAGCGGTAAAAGAGAAGGGGTAGTGTGAAAGCTTAAAGGGGGATAGGACACCAAGTTGGGTGGGGGGGGGTGAAATAGGGGAGGAGGGAGCTGGCCGTTATATGGAATGATGGGACGCCAATGAAGAGGTGAAAATGGGTCTAAGGAGTTGGGGATTAACGGGGCGAAGGGAGAAATGAGAACGGGAGGGGGGAGTAGGGAAGGGCGGGGGATGTGGTTGGTGCAAGGAAGAATCGTCGGCAAGTGGAAAGTGCGTGGTTGACGTAGGAAAACCGGTTTTGTGCCATTATCAGTGTCTTTAAGTTCGTTGTGAAGTTTTCTGTTGACTATGTTTCTGTTTGAGGTTTGGTGGTTGCCGTAACGCAAGATTGGAGGTTGGTTTAAGATTTATTTTAATGTCACATCCTCTTCCAGCTTGGGTTGCAGATCTTTGGTTATTTTTTGTACTCCCTCTAGGTATGGGGTGTATGTGGCCACTAGTGGTATGCGTGTTGGTAGTTTCTCTCTGCCTATATTGTATAAGGTGTTCTCATGTGGCTTTTTAGTGCAGATGTAATAGTTTCTGGCAATAGTCTTTGGTTTGTATCCCCCTTCTGAGTTGTGAAATGCCTGTTTCTGTCTTCAGTGTCAGAGCATATGCATGGTATCTTAAGCCAGGCTGTGGTATGATACCTTTGTTTTGGGATGGAAGCTGGAGTTGTGGAGGTAACTGCATCGGTGTCTGTTGGTTTCTTGTATACAGATGTGTGTAATTTGCATCTTTCAGTGTTACTGTTGTATCCAAGAAAGTTTACTAGGTTTTGTCAGAATAGATCCATTTTGATTGCAATTGATGGATGGAAATAAGTTCAGGGACTCGTGGAATGGTTTTAGGGTTTCCTTCAGCACCTTCTCTCCATATTAACAATAACCAGTTCATCAATGTATCTGTAGGGTTTGTGGGGGCATGTAGTTAGGAATCTTTGTTCAAAGATTTGCCATGAAAAGATTTGCATATTGCAGTGCTATCTTGGTACACATTGCCGCCCCATTAGTAGTAGGTGCATGGTCCTTGTTGAAGCTGAAGTAGTTGTGTTTGAGGATGTATTCTATCATTTTGGTAATACATACAATTACATACATTACACACACACCCACACAACAGTCCCAAAAAAAAGTCTCTTATTTTTTTCTGTTGTTGTAGCTGTAGGTTAAGGCCTCCTGCTCTCCTGGGTCAGCACCCTGTGTGCTATGGAAATGTCTGTGTCCAGGTGTAGAGGTCGCTCCTCTCTATCTTGTTGTCAACACACAGTCCTGTGTGCTTCAAGTTCTCTCCTCATTGCAGTACCTTGTGTCTAGGAATATCTCTGCAGTCCTTCTTCTTCTTATTCATCGCATAATGTGAGCTAAGGAATCTCTGTCCTGTGTCTCACATGAGCTTTTTACAGAGCTCTCATTAGTCCGAGTGGAGACTAGTTAATGGAGTGGCTTGCAATTAACTATCTATCTGCGGTTCTCAGAGCTCTGAGTTGCTTTATTATACAGGATAAGTACCTGTTACAAGGTCCATAAAGGATTTCCACTGCCATTTCACAACCTACACAACAAATCTGTTTGCATTTCTTTTCTTTCATGTTTGACTTTTGAAGTGAAACTTCTTTGCTGTGACCAAATCCGTTTCCTAATAGACGGAAGTAGGTTTGGAAGTGACGTCAGTGCTGGCATATGAGGCTGTCGGCCCTCACCAACACTTCTCTCCATGCCAACAGTTGTCTGCAGCAATCAGCAGAAGCGCTAAGTCGTCCATCTCTGCGCATGCTCATAGAGCAGCGGCTCCATCTGCCATCGCATATCATTATACACATATTTGACACAAAACCGAAGCGTCCCCCTAACGCATGCGCAGAGGCTCTGACCGAGCCAGTGAGATCACGCACCCCTCCACGCATACGCAGAGGCTCTGACTATAGCTAGCGCATGCGTAGACACGCACTAAATATCTCCATGGCTGCGGACCTCTTGCGCATGGCCGCGGACCTCTCTCGCATGGCCGTGGGCCTCAGCGTATGTTCACCGCGCTGCCTCTGGCATGTGTGACACCAAAGAGGACAGACGGGGAGTGAGCCGGGAACACCATCAGGGAGACAGTGAGAGAGCAGTGGCCCTCCGCTAGATCCCGGTTCTGAAACAGACACAAAGTCACACACACAACGCATCCATATCACCAGACACACACACACACCCAGAGCCACACACAAACAGTTTTCGATTTTTATTAAAACCACCACCATCACAAATACCATTTGTGTGACAAAAGACAAGACGTTTCACTTCAAATGCGCATTGCTCGGCACACACGACTTTTTTTTTTTTTTTTTTTACTACCAAATAGTACATGAAGCATCTAAATTACCCTGAAAAATGTTGGCTGAACTCGGGCAAGCTAAAGAAACACTTTACTATGATTCATGTTTGCATTAATTACTCCTGTCACGTACCTGGCTATGAAGTTGCCCAGGGCAAGTAATCCCCCAGAGCGCATCGTCGGTCCAAGATTGATTTATAATCCACTTTCACACTCCTTCACACCAGCTGCCACTCTGACCGGTGACTGAAATGCCCAAAGACCCTACGATAAAATAGATATGTTATTTATCAGTCATGATTTAATCAAACAGAACAGCCCATATTTATTACCAGTGCCAAGCCACAGGGCACCTATCCTAGCCACTGGCCAGGCACCTTATTGCCCTATATTTAAGTTTTGGTGTCTTATGGCATGGCACTGTTAGCAAATATGGATTAATTTGTGTAATCATTCTTTATGAATATGGCAAGTTTGTCATTATCACACTCAGCCCCACCAAATAGCGAAGTGGTTCACAAAACTCACATGCAGAATGGACAATGAACATTCTTATGACTAATGTACTGTATCCCTTATTCATCTTCCATTGACCTTGGAATGAACGGTGGCTCTTTTTTTTGCTCGGTCTCCCAAATGTATCGAGGTAATACAGTAGGAGTGTAAAACAACTGTGAATGCGTTACTGCTCCTTGTTTTCTCATCTCAGATTACCGGCTGTCATTCGCTAAAGGTTCTCATCTCGAACTGTTCATCATTAGGAATACAATAAAACCACGCCTCGAGATTACAATACTGCAGAACAAATATCTGCAAATACCAACTGCACCACTGAAATAGGACAATAACCGGCTCTATCATTCAAACTTACGTCATAATCAATGTCTCTTCCCCTGGTTCTCCTAAAACGCCCATCGACAAACAGTGGGGTTTGATGTAAAGGTATACTTGCTCCAGGACCTTCCTCCTTCAATCGAAACTTAACCTGTGGCAAAGGAAATTCCGTATTGTGGAGTGAGAACCACGATAGCGGTTTGAAAAAAAAAACCTGGTGTCATCATTATCAGACCTTCTCCTCACACAGCCCAGCCTGAACTCCTAATCAGTAGCAGTGGCTATAGTGGACCCATCAGGTGGACCGCTGATGGGGGAAGCGCAGGGACAATCTGTCCCTGGGCCCGGCATCAGAGGGGAACCCTCCACTGTGGTCCGGAACCCCTAAATTATGCCCTGTGAGTAGTCGGAGCGGGAGAGTAGGGGGATTAATGGGTAGGGGTAGGGGGGAGAGGGGGGGAGCATTTAAGAGGGGAAAGCGTGAGTGAGGGGGTGAGAAAGGAAGGGAGTGGGGAGCGAGAGAGAGAGAGGGGGAAGAATGAGTGATGCGGAGAGGGGTGAGAGGAGAAAGAGGGAGGGGTAGGTGTGAATGAGTAGAGGAAGGGAGAGTGAGAAAAGAGAAATACATACGGGGAGGAGAGTGAAAGATTAGGTGAGAGTGAAAAGAAGGGAGTGGATGAGAGATAGGGGGTGACATGAGGGAGAAAGAGGGGGGTAGTGTCAGAGAGGGGGAATGTGTAAGAACAGAGGGGCAGGGATTATGCGACCGAGATGGGGGACAATGTTTGTGAGGAACAGAGGAGGGGTGTGTGTGAAAGAGAAGGGGATTACGACTAGCAGGGCCGTCGACATTAATACCAGGGGTTATATATATATATATCTATATAGTTTGTGATTTCCATAAGGACACTGACATCAACTACACTAAACATCATTCTGATAATCATATGAGATTCAGCATGGGAGGAGCATGAGCTCTGATTGCAGTCACGCAAACACCTGAGAGCTGTGGCGTTTGGTGTGTTGGAGAGACGGATCTGACTACGCCAAAAGCTTCGTGGTGCTGTGGTGAAAGATTGTGCACCTACAGATATGCTTATTTTATCTACTATCTTGTAAGTAGAATCAGGGCTTATGATGTGAAACTCCTGAATATACTTTACTTCACCATATTGCTTTCTTCCTCTTTAAATTTTACTATACTAAACTCCCATCTTCACCGTGCTCAAATTGGACTATGTTTATTCACACACCATGTTTTTTTTTTAAAAACATTGTATTGGTTTGCAACTGTTTTGTTTATCTATATATATATATATAATAATATATATATATATATACACACGCCATACACACACACCATACACACACAGACTCATCACATAGACACACCACACACACAGGTTGGTAGCCTTACTTTCCTCAATGCTGAAACTGTGGTGGAAACCTGACAGCAAAATTTCCCTGGTATCAGGATTAATTCTGGCGTGGTGGGTGATGCGAATGGGGAACAATGGTCCCTTGCTCTTACTTCTTCTTCTCCAGAGTTGCAAGCAACAATCACTTTTTTTATCGGAACTTTATAAAGGTAAAGTCTGGTTACATACGTGCTGTATATATATTATCCAAATAATTCAGTTTTGCCCCAGCGTAAAGTCACACAGACAATGAAGTGGAAGACTATCATGAATACAACCAACTTAACAACGGAAATTGTCACCTCAAGATCATTATGGAGATTTTCACTGCAAGGAGTGGTGCCCATCAAGAGGACACAACATCAGTGGGCAAGTATGATTATTGGTAACAGGAATGAACATGGAGACAGATGGTAGAATCTGCAGAATGTGAGAAACTCCTACATCATGATTCATTGTATTAAGAAGAATCCACACAGAAAATGGACATAGAAACCCAATAGTTTCCACAATTAAATACTTGAATGAAAGACTTGCACAGTCCTTAACCTTTTCACACAAGGAGTGATCAACTGATTGGTTCAATACAAATTAACATCAAATAACCTCAAGATAACAGCAGATGAAATTTTGCTTGAAATGCTGTTACCAAAATTATAAAGACCTTATTGAAAATGTGTATTTGGAAGCGTACAAGAACTGGGAATTACTAACAAAAAACAGGATCAAAAAAAAGCTTATGAGAAAAGGAAATTACTGAGGAGATGACATGAAATAAGGCATCCCAGGACTCCGGAACAAAATTGAATATGCAGAGCTGGTCGAGACAATCCGCAAACGTATAGCTGAAGCTGTAAGAAAATGTAACTGTGATTGGTGAGGAGACTACTGAAGATAACAAAACATAAAGACAAAGTAGCAACATGATTTGGAATAACAAAATCATTGCACTCAAACAAGATGATGATCACAATAAAGGCTGTGTCATTTATCATAAAGAGCCGAGGAACTGCACAAGAACACAGATAACACTGTCATAATGCAGCAGAGAAAGTGTCAAAAGCAATAAAATCCATGAAGAATAGGAAGGCTCCGGAGAAGATGGAATTACAAACTGAAATCTTGAAGAAGCTGGAGAAGTGAGCAAATCCTTTGCAAAACGCTTTACATGCTGCTTGAAGAAACAGAATTATTCCAGAACACTGGAGCAATCAGTACGTATCCTCATCCATTGGAAAGGAGAATAAAGACCACAACAACTTTACAAGATTTCACTCACTAATCGCTGCTAATAGACCCTGGACTTTTCCCCAGACTAGAGAATGATGGGATTTTGCAGTGCTATTAGTACAGCACAATGGACCACATTCATGTTGTACAAAGAATTATTTCCTCAATATGACATGATCTCCCACTCAGTTTGGAGTCGTTGATTTCAAAAAAGCATTTGATTCCGTCTACGCCTCAGGGGCCTAGATACTTAAGAACACAAAGTGGTTGAGAAGTGTACGTTGCCATTATAAAGATCACTTACAGCAAGCCACATCAACTATTAGATTACATTAAGAATATAGCAAGATAAGGATCCTAAGCAGTGTGGGCAGGGAGACGCTATTCATAGCACTTGAAGAATTGTTCAAGACATTGGATTGCGAAGAAAAAGAATCAAAATCCACGGTGAATACTTGTTCACCTATATTTGCAGATGACATTGTTATTTTTTGCCAGAAGTCCAGGAAGATCTCCAGCAACAATTGGAGAACTGACTGAAGCATTAATATGTGGGCCTCCGTATTGAATCTCAGCAAGACTAAAATAATGTCAACAAATGTGTCAAGTCTGCAAAGATTTAAATAATAGAAATAACTAGAAAAAATCAAAGACTATGTATTCCTTGGCCGGCAATGACATGGATTGTGAGCCTTTAGAATTAAATCAATAGGAGAATTGAAGAAGGTATTGAGTGCATTTTGAAGAAAAAAGACATATTTTTAAGAAACCTTTCACAGTGCCCTCCAAGAGGAAAGTTTTCAAACCAGTGTATCCTGCCCGTGCTCACGTATGGATGTGAAACCTGGACCCTCAAATGCGAAGACATTCACACGCTTCCAGACAACACAGCAAGTATGGAGAGATGCATGCTGGTATTACCCGAAGAGACAGGAACAAGAATGAATGGGGTGAAATCAAAATGGCAGTGGGCCGCAAGAAGAAATGAAAATTGTTGGATAAGATGGTCTCGACTTGATACCAAGAGCGATTAAAAGACCAAGACAATGACTTAAAAGAATGATAGAGGAGGATTGAATTAATAACATTTTGTTGGAGCAATGGTTGCAAGTAGGACGCGCTAGCTTCTGCACTCCTCTTCCTCCTCTGCGTCGTGCTTGCAAAACAAACTTGTTTGTATTGCAAGCGCCGTTCTCCCTGTAGTGCATGTGCACACGCACTATACACTACTACATTTGCTGTTCCTAGTGTTTTTTTTTTTTCCGCTTCACACGCCAAATCCTGCATTATGGACCTGGCCCTAAGGATTACCAGACGCTTCATGACGCGGTGCTATTAAGGCTTCCTGGCTTTAACCGTATTGTTGCTTCTGGTGATGTCATTGTCACCGTCCACTGCGCGACAGCGCTGTTCTTTCCCGCGAGAGAATTAAAAAATCACTACAACCTGGTGTGTTCAACTATCCTTAGGATCCTGACGTCAGACGCTGGGGACTCTGATTATCCCACATCACGGTTCCCTCAAGTGAAGATCTACACTTACGTGACTGTGCCTCATCAGGTTTTACTGCTGTAATAGGATTCTCTCAAGTGTTCTGGGCAACGACCAGATTGTCCAGAACTGACGCCACCGTTTATCTCTATCAATCTGGAGTGTGTGCGATTCGTTGGAAACAACACATCACTGTTACAATGAAATGCCTTAAGATCTATGCTTTTATACATGTGGCAGGGGTGTTTTTAGCCCGTGCTCTTGGGGGGGCCCGAATCTCCCCCGTCGCACCCAGCCCGCACCTCAATTCCCTGCAGCGGCAGAAAGCACAGAACGGCAGGTGGCGGGGCCTGGGTCGGAGCGGGGCCCTGATATGCAGTAGGAAGACAGATGGGGAAATCCCTTCCTCTGCAGAGCCTCCGTAGGTGGGCGGGGCTAGGTCAGGAGGTGGGGCCTCAAGTAGTGCAGCGTGGGGCTGTAGCTGCAGCCTGAGTGACAGGCTGTGAAAGGTAAGAGGGAGGGTAATGTTTAATTGCATGGGGTAAAAACAGACATGAACAGGAAGGATACAGGTAGGAAG
Organism: Ascaphus truei; assembly: GCA_036426205.1. NCBI lineage: Eukaryota > Metazoa > Chordata > Amphibia > Anura > Ascaphidae > Ascaphus > Ascaphus truei. The sequence goes on along the minus strand of WSYH01004867.1, from coordinate 4,753 downwards.
AGACACAAAGAAAATGAAGTCAGAGATAGAAATACGTGAGAGCAGAGAGCAAAGAGAGACCAGAGAAAACCAAAGAAAGAGAGTGACCGAAGAATAGAGACCCCTGAGAGAGAGAGATCCCAGAGAGTGGCAGAGAGAGAGAGAGGAGATGAGTGTAAGAGGCATAGATGAGAGAGAGAGAGAGAGAAAAGAGAGATGAGAGGAGAGGAGGGTGGGCAGAGATGGCAGAGATAGATGCAGGGTGCAGAGAGGGAGACGCATGGGGGCAAAGAGAGGCAGGGCAAGATAGAGCAGGGGCAGAGAGAGGAGAGTGAGAGGATGCGAACATGAGGGGCCCTGAAAATATTTTTTTGCCTGGGGGTTAGCAGTCTAAGCTACCCGCCACTGACGTGTGTATCACCATACTACAACTTTGATATTACAAACACTAACTATATTTTTTTTTTTTTTTTTGAAATATTTTTTCCTTTATTGGTGTCAGACAGCGTATTGGTACATGTTACGACATTGGTAGAAACAGTCTATCACAGGAATACAAGCGCGGTACATGTACATATCATGAGTTGATGACCACAATAGTCCCATTTTCCATTTCTCCCATTTTCAGTGTGGAAAAAGAGAGGGGATGACGGATGAGGATGGATAGTTGGAATGACTTGGACAAATAGAGGGAGAGGGGGGGGGGAGGGAGGGCAGGGGTGGGGAGCTTTGAGGTTCGGAGGTCAGGGGGCTAAGTACTGGCGGTGAGTGTTTATGTGATAGTCAGGGAGACACCTGAATCACCTGGCCAGGGTTCCCAGGTTGAGTAAAATTGCGGCATTTTTGTTTCAGCATTGCCGTTAATCTTTCATACTCATAATTCCATCTATCCTAGTGGTTACCGTTCTTCTAGAAGGGGCTTTTAATTTTCCTTCCAAGCCGCTGCTACTCAGCATCTGGCGGCCGTAGGATCGCGTGCTGTGAGTCTAGCTATAGGGGTGAAGGTCGTGCGACTGTTTTCCCAGCACGTAGTCGGGGGTCCAGGGGTATTTCTACATCTAGGTCTCGGTCAGAAGGCTCTGGATCCGGGTCCAGATTTTTGGATCTCCGGCATGTCCACCAATGTGGGCATGTCCCCCCTTGACCAACCCCTTCAAGCATCGTCGGGGGTGCCTGGGTAGATTTGGCTCAGTCTACTCGGGGTCATGTTACAGTAAATAATATTTTGTAAATATTTTCTTTTAGACGGAACAAATTGAAGTTTTGGTAGCTGCCTCCCAGATATCCTCCCATTCCTCAAGGTCTATGTTGGTGTTCAGGTCCTCGCTCCACCTTTTGCATGTTATAAATGGTTAGGGAGGGTTGGGCCGCCTCTAGTTTTTGTATCATCTCTGATGAGGCCCCTTTGATCCTCGCCTCTGAGCAGAGGGTCTCAAATCTGGAGCGGCGGTGGGAATTTTAGGCTAGGGGATTGGGTTCTCAGGAAGTGCCTAATCTGTAAATATTGGAATATAGGGAGATCAGGGGACGTTATTTTTTGATCGTAGTTCCCGGAGGGGCATGACCTCATCATTTTCCAGTAAGTCCGCAACCCTCTGATGTTTAGCCTTGAAATTTGCTGAATTGGGGGTCGGGAACATCCGGGCGGGAAATATCCGGGTTCCCGAATAAGGGGGTCAATTGAGAGGGGGTTTAAAGCTAGGCATATTTCCCTTTGGTTTTTACCGTCGACCACAGGCGCATTCTCAATTGGCTCCGCAGCTAGAGTCTCATGGGCTTCTTACCTTTGTGGACATGGGTCCATAGTAGGGCTGAGAGGGGGTCGGGGACACGTGGGTGCGTCTCTATCTCTAACCAGCAACATTAGAGGTCGGGAGGTTGTACCAAACCACCGCCTGCCTCACTGGCTGACTGGTAGTATCGACTACATCCGGCGCCCCAGACCCCCTCTCATCCTCGACGCTAAAAGTACCGACCGTGGACCCTGGCCCTTCGTTGTTGCCGATGAAACGCATAATGTGGTGTTTGGATATTCCTCAGATCTGCTAGTGGCGGGGACAGGGAGGGTCTAAAATAATAGAGCAAACGGGGAAGGATTCATTTTGGTGGATATTATTCTGCCGAACCAGGATATTTGGTGGTTCTGCCAGGTCTCGAATCTCTTATTGATCGACGGAAAAGGGGAGGGTAGTTGGTTTGGTATAGAGCCTATATGAGCTCGCTATTTTTAATCCCTAAGTACTTGATATGGGAGCTATTCCCATTTATATTTAAATTTCTTTTGTAGGGTTGTCCATATGGGATTTCGGTAGAGAGATATCGAGGGCCTCTGACTTGTCTTGTTGACTTTGTAGTCTGAGAGGCGGCCAAATTGGTCTAGGAGTTTTTCTAGGTTGGGAAGGGATTGAGGGATCTGATAGGGTAAGAATAATGTATCGGCGAACAGGGAGATTTTAATATTCTCCTGTCTCCGACTAAGATTCCTTTTACGGTGGGTTCAGTTCTGATTCTGGCGGCTAGGGCTCTATGGACAGGCGCAAGAGTTAACAGGGGAAAGGGGGCATCCTGTTCTGGTGCCTGTTTGGATTTGTATTGGGTTGGATCGGCCACCCGGGAGTTTTATAAGGCCGTGGGGTTATATAGAGGGCTCGGACCCCATCGACGATATGGCCGGAGAAGCCGAATTGGCGCATCGTCCTGGTCAGAGGAGGACATTTGATCCGGTCCAAAGGCCTTCTCCGCGTCGAGGCTGCGTATCAAGGCCTGGGACTGTTTGAGGTGCACCCGTGGTCTATAATATCAATAATTTTGCGGGTGTTTGTCAAGGACCTGTCTTCCTGACACAAATCCCACCTGGTCTAATTGAATTAGCCTTGGGAGATAGGGTTCTGTCTGTTTGTGCTAGAAAAAAATTTACTGAAAAGCTTGAGGTCAGTGTTTAGCAGGGATATTGGGGCGGTAGCTGCCGCATTGAAGTGGGTCTCTGCCCTTTTATGTATGATGGCCAGTTGGCTGCTGACATAGTGCCTGGGATCTGTTCTCCACTGTAGAAAGGAGTTAACATTTCTAGAAGGTAGGGGGACAGGGAGTCTGCTAATTTTTTATAGTAACCGTTGGAGAATCCATCCGTCCGGGTGTCTGGCTATTTTAAGTGAGGATATTGCATTATCTAGTTCTTCTTGGGTTATTTTTTCTGGTTTAAGAACCAGTATTCGTGTGTGGAGGACGGGAGGTTATATTGGGTTAATTGGTCGGAGGTGCTCTTATCGCTATCGTTGGGTTGGCTGGTGGGGTGGAGGTTGTAGAGGTTCCGTGTAGAAACTCTGCAAACTCGCGCGCGCAGATGTCTTTCTCGTTAACGATGATTTGAACCGTTTTTGGTTCTGATCTTTGTGATCTGGGCCTTTGTCCTAATGCCTCTTATTTTCGTGTGGGAAGGGAGGCATCCGATTTACATCTTTCATTGGTAGATCCAACGTTACATCTTATTTATAACATTCTATAGTGTTTGGGGGTTACTCCTGAGTGGAGCTCGTTCTAAACCTGGATCTTGCTTAAACTTTTATATTATGCTTTGTTCAGACATAATATGTTTTTATGTTGCTCTAGGGGTGAAATAGAGTGGTTATGTACCCAGTATGGTCCAATTCTGGGGGGGCTGGGGTTTGGGGAAGGGGGGGATGTATGGGGCTTGGGGGGTGGAGGTAGGGTGGGGGTGGGGGGTGGGGGGGGGGGCGCGTGGAGGTGAAAGGGGAATGGTGGGAGCTTAAGGGGGCACAATACATTTGTAGGTTAAATTGGAAATGGTATTTCTCTTGGGGGGCGCCCTTGATAGGGGGCCCCGTTAAACCGAACTTGTGGACAACATACCGCTAGTACTAACAGTGGGGGGGGGGGGGGTTTGCACGGGGGTCGTGGAAGTCCTGGAAGATGGGGCTTTCCTTGGGGAATAATGGGGTACATCCATTTGTTAGTTGGGGAGTATGGAAGAGGGGGGTGATTATAACTTGATCATACGACCTGTACTGTTGTGGATCAAGGGGGAGGGGGGGAGGGAACTCCAGCAGCAGTCCTTTGTTATGTAGTGTCTATGGGGGGAGAGTCTCTGGTTCTCCGGTCTATGAGTTGGGCCTCCCGGATTGGGGGCCCGGTGCAGATCTTGTCCGTCGGGAACGCGAAGAGAGACTTTGTGAGGCAGCGCGGATGCTGTTCCCTTCGTTGGTGCCTGGATCTCCGGGTCGCCGCTTTGGTTCCTTTAGCGTTCGGGGGGAAACGTGGGGTGAAGTAAGCCGTTACTCTGGTTTGGAAGGGGGGTGGGGAGCGAGTGGGGCGAAGGGGGGGTGTGGGGGGTGGGGGTGAGTGGGGGACCTCCAGCAGCTGTCCCTGGGTGGGATGTCCTGTTAAATACACCTGGCTCTTCCGGTCCCTGGAGTCGGGCCTCTTCTATTTGGGGGACGGGTGGAAAGTCTCGCTGTGCGGGTCGCGAGTGGCCCGGCTCTAGAGAGCTTAGGGAGACGCGTGGGTGCTGTTCCTCCTCCGTTGGACCCTGGATCTCCGCGGGGTGCAGCTGTCGGTTTCTCTGGCAATCGGAGGGGACGGGAAGGTAAGTAGGAGATATCCTTGTGTTTGGAGGGGTTGGGACAGTTGTGATGTCGGGGGGGATAGCTAGGGGGGTGTAGGGGGGGGGGGGTAGGGGCGAGGAGGGGAGGGGGGCAGGGTATTGGAGGGGGGGATGGGTATGGGGGGGGGAGGAGGTTCGTGGGCAGTGTTTTTT
>WSYH01004866.1:15990-49083 GCA_036426205.1 Ascaphus truei | reverse complement strand
GTGCCTTAACCCCTTCATTGCCTTAGCGGCTATCCGCTAAGGCAATGAAGCTGCATTAATGTATTTTTATTAATAGTGTGCGGGAGCAGGGGGTCCCCTGAGCTGAACCGCATTGATTTCTGCCTCAGAGAACCCCTGCTTCCCAAGTTACAGGCCCCGGTTTGGGGCATCGGTGCCAGTGCGGTCGCCATCTTTATAGAGTCCACGTCGCGTCTTGGATGCTATAAAGATGGCGGCGGCACTGGCACCCGATGCCCCATACCGGGGCCTGTAACTCGGGAAGCAGGGGGTCTCTGAGGCAGAAATCAATGCGGTTCAGCTCAGAGGACCCCCTGCTCCCGCACACTATTATTAAAAATACATTAATTCTGCTTCATTACCATAGCGTATAGCCGCTACGGTAATTAATTATTGTTTATTGTTATGTATGTTTTAATACTAGTGTAGATGTGCAGGGGGTCTCCTGAGCTGAACCGCATTGGTTTCAGGTCCGAGGACCCCCTACTTCAGGAGACACAGGCCCCTTTATGGGGTGCCGGTATCCCCTGCAGAATGTAAATAACCCGGTCACGTGACGCGGGAGCTTTAAAGTGCAGGGGATACCGTCACCCCATAATGGGCCCTGTAACTCCTGAAGTAGGGGGTCCTCGGACCTGAAACCAATGCGGTTCAGCTCGGGAGACCCCCTGCTCATGTACACTATTATTAAAATGTTTTTATTTAGTGTACGATCGCCTGTAACAGTCTTGCATGGAGATTGCAAATCTCCATGCAAATGTTACATGCGGCTTTTTTTTCTATCAGCTAGTGAACTGAAAGGTTCAGAACGCTAGCAGGGGGGAAAAAAGCAACTCGTACGCTGTGGCTGTTTTGAGCTATTTTGAGCAGGTACATTAAAAAATGGCCTCAAGGCCTTAGTGCATTGCGTCCCCGGCCTCACTTTTTAACGAACCTGCTTTTTGGCCAAATCAGATCGCAAAGCCATTGAGCTTTGTGCATAGCCCCCTATGTGTTCAAATACAAAGCTACATTAGGACTTTGATCAATAAACTTTTAAGAATATACATACAAGATTAGATATCAGACAAAAATAAACAAGTGTGTTTTGGCTAATTTCAGTTAGATGTAAGAGACTAGTCAACTTCAAAAGTTAAATTACTACATTGTTCTATTTTGCTAGTAAAGGAATCATTACAAACTTGTAAAAGGACAAATCTATATTAAATATATAAGTTAGGTACACTGGGGGGAGGGGACATATGCACATGCTTTCCAAAATGGAGGTTTTGCATATAGCTTGGCATCCTATGGAGCATTTTATCTGCCTAATCTAAGACAAACCTCCTTGGAAGTCAATTGTGTGCAATCAAACCTCCAATATGCCTCCAAAAAGAAAAAAAGAGTAATGTGGGTGAAGTCTCACAACTTGTTCAGCTGTGGTACGGCTTCAAAGCGTGGAAGCCACCACATGCTACCCCCGACTCTGAGCAAATGGAGTACTTATTGCAACATATTAAGAAAAGCACAAACTCCATCCCCTTCCCTCCAACCCCTTCAGTTAGGTAAGCCTCCTCTTTTCCTGCCCAGCAACAGGGTTAGGAGAAAGCCTATAAATATAAGGGACGTGGATCTTTTCCCTCAGATTCCAGTAGGAGCAAGAGAAGGGGCTCACCTGTAAATATGTTTATAGTCCTGTAATTAAGGGAAGACACAGTTTTCTTGTTTATGACAGCCTCGCCGCGATCTCACCGCCTCCACTGCCTTTTGGCGTCTCACGTGACTGCTATCATATCGCGAACATGTTTAGCTGATGCACTCAGCTTCATCAGGAGTACCTCCTGCATCAGCGAAACATGTTAAGTTCCTGAGTTCCTGGTTTACAAGGAGAACTCTAACAACTGAAGAAACTTTAATCAAATTAACATCTACCTGGTATGACTGGTTTGATTTCTATCTAACAACTGAAGGAACTTTAATCAAATTAACATCTACCTGGTATGACTGGTTTGATTTCTATCTAACAACTGAAGGAACTTTAATCAAATTAACATCTACCTGGTATGACTGATTTGATTTCTATCTAACAACTGAAGGAACTTTAACCAAATTAACATCTATCTGGTATGAGCTGAATAGGCAGACCCCTCCCTTAATTGTTAGTCAATTGAATGTGTTTAACTATATAAGGCAGGCTATTTTGGCTGTGAGCCATATGGCTGTGCAACATTTTAAAGTGTAACATTGAAAGTGTCTGGTGTTAATTTTGGAGTTGACATTGGAGGTGAAGATTTGGAGGAAGATCTGGACTCTGCACAACAACAACTCTGCAGCTGTGAGATCTTGATTTTCTAAATGCTATGATTCTTTGTACTCTTCCTATCCTCCAATACCTGGACTGTCTCCTCCGGCATCTCCCCATGCCCTACCTATTGCTTTTTTTGCTTACTGTTTCTCACTACTGTTTGAACTTCTCTGTTCGCTCCAATTTCCCCACTCCCCACTGCACCATTATTTATACACCTCTCTCCCAACAACTTCTTTACTCCTCAATAAAAAGCACCCACACAAATCCTCTATTCACACCCTCTATCTACTCCTTCCTGCTGCTGGGAATCTACCCTAAGCCTGAACCAAGACACACACCTGATATCACCCATGCAGCCTGCCATCTCTTCCCCTGTAAATGGTGTTAACCTTCTGATTTAATACTGACTAAACTTAAAACTCAGCCCACAAGTTAAGCATCCCAACAGCCTGCACTCATGGTTACTGTCCCACATTCAGCCACTCCTACCACCCACTGTGGCCTAGCACTGCCATACACAGCACTTATTCCCTCACCTACTGTCTCTGTAAGTCTCCCACCATACCTCTAAGATTGTAAGCTCTTCGGGGCAGGGATTTCCTTTCCTATTGTCTGATTTTGCTGCACTTATTGTATCATTTTAATTCCCTGTACTTAATTCTTTGTGAAGTGCTGAGTACACTTTTGGCGCTATATAAATAAAGACATACAATACAATACAGAACTGAGGAGACGTGTCTGTGTTTCCTGTATGACCGAAATCGTAAGTGCTGATTGTGGTCCTGTGAGACACTGAGAGATGCCGAAAGCAGTGGAGGTGGTGATATTGCGGCGAGGCTGTCACTTTGGAGATTTTCTCTGCAATGTTTTAAAAGTTTTTTTCTATGTCAGTGCACATATTTAAAATTATCCAGATAAACTTTTTTTATACTATCTGCACTAATGCGTTTTTCTCCACTTTCCCTTGAGATCGATTGCAGTTTACAGATGGACCCTGTAAGGGTTCCAGTCCTTGCTTTGGCTGGAACTCACCCATACAAGGCTATAGAGCTTCTAGGCAAAGCCCACCCTGTACTGGGCAATCAGAATCACTGGCTCTTGGAATACACTCTAGTCTGCCCCATTGGCTGCCTGTTCTATTTAGCTTCAGCCCTCCCCCCCAGGAAGGTGCTGAGCATAGATCTTTTTGCATGTAACTGTGCTTTCTACAAGCACCTCTTTGGCCTGACTTGGCATTCTTGTGCTGTCTTGTAGCTTTTCTTATCCTGAAACCTCCTGCACTCAAAGGTCGTTCCTGTGCTGTAGCCCTGTGCTAAAGCTTCCTGTCCCTGGCAGTCTTCGCCTTCATCGCACTTAAGCACTTTGCTGAAGTGGCCGTCTGCATCTCCTGTTCCCAGTGGCTTTCTCTATGTCCTGTTCCTGTCCCCCTTCCAGAGGCCTTTATCGCCCTATAGCAACAACACTGAAGCACCTTCACTGAATTTCCTAGTGCCGACCCCAGCTTGTTACCACGACCATCGCTCCTGTGCTGCCTGCCCTCACCCCACATGGAATATGTTTACTCTGCCTTCTCCAACCCCGACCTGGCTACGCATGACTACGGACTACGCAATCCGGACCCGGCTTCGTGGTCTAAGGTCGGTGTATATCTGGACTTAGAAAAAATTCTGGCTTTTTAATTTTTGCATGCGCAAAACCCATACAGCAGGCCGGCGGGTGTCCCTGGCTGACCCCGCGGGGGTCCGGGGGTCCCCGGCTCACCAAGCAGGGGGCCCCTCGGCCGTCCCGGGGTCCCCGCGGGAGTCCCGGGGTACCCGCGGGCCTCCTGTACCAATGTTGCACCTCCAAAAATAAAAAACAACAATTCTAACTAAATACACCCCCTAACACATACTATACAGTAATGGCCAAAATTACTATTATCCAAATATGGATAATAATTGCATTTGGCCATTTTAAATACATATAACATTCAATTAATACAGTCAAAAGATATTACACTTACCTTTTACAGGCACTACGATGAAGGCCGTCTTCATCCTCATCTTCATTCGGCCCATGCCCCTACAGTGCTGCAAAACATGCACAACAATTACAATAGCCAATGTAATGTCCCCTAACCCCTTAATCACCATAGCGGTTATTAACCGCTACAGTTATTAACGGTTTAACTCACCCTCACCCACCACTCGGGAGGCCTACATACCCTCCCACTCTAACCCCCCACCCCGTGAGGCCTAACCACCCTCACCCACTACCCACAATGGAGGCCTACCACCATACCCTTGGGGCCAATACACCCCCCCCCCAACAGCTACAGTACAATAATGTGCCAAATAACTATTATCCAGATATGGATAATATATTATTTGCCCATTATGAAACACATAAAACATCCACAAATCAAAACATGAATTTTTAATCTTAAAACCACCACATTGCATGTTATAATAAATACAGCAGCCATTGCAAATATAAAAAAACAAACTGCAGCTACACAAATGTCTATGAAATGTCACACAATTGCATTGAGTGTATATATGATGCAATTAATCTGTGCATCATATAACACTATGCAAAATATATGGAACAATAAAATACACTATGAACCATGTCCCCTAACCACCAATGCCATCCTGAAAATCAATTAGAAACTAACCAACATCAATACAATTAGCATCAATTAATCCATTTCCTCAAACAATTCAAATACAATACAAATCAATTATACAATTCCCTCTTCAATTGCTAAAGCCAAACCATTGCCAAAACAATTCTAATTTAAAGTAACCACCATCATTCTCATCTTACTACCATAAAGAAGCCTTTAGCTAAATACAAATTACATTATTCACAACAATGACAAAATAAAGATGCTAAATACATTATCCATACATTAAAAGAACCTAAACATGAGCCAAACAATCAATTATTATCCCTGTATGTCTATACATACAGATAGATAAACATAACATACAGGGGCAATAATACAGCATAAAATACAAAGCATTTACATACAAAATTCACATACAATACACCCATTCAGTGTCCGTGAATGTATTATATACATAGATACATTAATGGGCATTAAATGGGAGTGAAAAAATAAAAGACATACATGAAAAATCATAAAAACCTGTAAAAGTAAAAATAATAAACTTTTCTTTTGTTTACTCACCATTAGATGCCCACTCACCGAAATCCAGGCGACCCGGAAGCACAGGAACCAATCCACAGGTAACCATAAAATAAAAAACCATAACAAATCCACGTCTGTGTCTTCTTTCTTCTTTGGGGTCTTCTGGGGTCTTCCATCTTCTTCCATCTTCTTCCGGCTTCTTTCGGCTTCTTAGGCCACGCCCTTCTTCTCTTCGTAGGAGGGGAGATGTTCCCTCCTCGGCGACTAGCCTCAAAATGAGGCGACATAGGCTTTTATAGGCCTATGGCGTCACATTTTGGTCAAATGTTTCCCACGGTCCTGATTGGGCCGTGAAAAACATGTGATTTGGCCGATGGAAATAAAAATGATGACGTCATTTAAAGGCAATGAAAGCACAGCCAATCAGAATGGCTTTGCTTCAATTGCCTTTAAGATGACGTCATTAAAAGAAACATGGCCGGTCTCACATGGTACGGTAGCCAATCAGAGCGTGGGAAATACATCCCAACTCCGATTGGCTCTAGTATCATGTGACAGGCTTTCAAAGACGTCACATCCGTTCTCCCCCAAGCCTCTGTTACATGGTTAGAGTGGGAGGGTATGTTGGCCCCCCAGTGGTGGGTGAGGGTGGGTAAACCCCTTAATGACTGTTGCGGTTAATAACCGCTATGGTGATTAAGGGGTTAGGGGACATTACATTGGCTATTGTAATTGTTGTGCATGTTTTGAAGCACCGTAGGGGCATGGGCAGAATGAAGATGAGGATGAAGACGGCCTTCATCGTGGGTGCCTGTAAAATGTAAGTGTTAAATGTTTTGACTGTATTTATTGTAATTTATATGTATTTAAAATGGGCAAATGCATTATTATCCATATGTGGATAATAGTAATTTTGCCCATTACAGTACTGTATGTCTTAGGGGGCGGTGGGGATGTGTGTTGTTTATTGGGGGCAATTGTCCCCAATAAACATGCTAACGTGCCTTAACCCCTTCATTGCCTTAGCGGCTATCCGCTAAGGCAATGAAGCTGCATTAATGTATTTTTATTAATAGTGTGCGGGAGCAGGGGGTCCCCTGAGCTGAACCGCATTGATTTCTGCCTCAGAGAACCCCTGCTTCCCAAGTTACAGGCCCCGGTTTGGGGCATCGGTGCCAGTGCGGTCGCCATCTTTATAGAGTCCACGTCGCGTCTTGGATGCTATAAAGATGGCGGCGGCACTGGCACCCGATGCCCCATACCGGGGCCTGTAACTCGGGAAGCAGGGGGTCTCTGAGGCAGAAATCAATGCGGTTCAGCTCAGAGGACCCCCTGCTCCCGCACACTATTATTAAAAATACATTAATTCTGCTTCATTACCATAGCGTATAGCCGCTACGGTAATTAATTATTGTTTATTGTTATGTATGTTTTAATACTAGTGTAGATGTGCAGGGGGTCTCCTGAGCTGAACCGCATTGGTTTCAGGTCCGAGGACCCCCTACTTCAGGAGACACAGGCCCCTTTATGGGGTGCCGGTATCCCCTGCAGAATGTAAATAACCCGGTCACGTGACGCGGGAGCTTTAAAGTGCAGGGGATACCGTCACCCCATAATGGGCCCTGTAACTCCTGAAGTAGGGGGTCCTCGGACCTGAAACCAATGCGGTTCAGCTCGGGAGACCCCCTGCTCATGTACACTATTATTAAAATGTTTTTATTTAGTGTACGATCGCCTGTAACAGTCTTGCATGGAGATTGCAAATCTCCATGCAAATGTTACATGCGGCTTTTTTTTCTATCAGCTAGTGAACTGAAAGGTTCAGAACGCTAGCAGGGGGGAAAAAAGCAACTCGTACGCTGTGGCTGTTTTGAGCTATTTTGAGCAGGTACATTAAAAAATGGCCTCAAGGCCTTAGTGCATTGCGTCCCCGGCCTCACTTTTTAACGAACCTGCTTTTTGGCCAAATCAGATCGCAAAGCCATTGAGCTTTGTGCATAGCCCCCTATGTGTTCAAATACAAAGCTACATTAGGACTTTGATCAATAAACTTTTAAGAATATACATACAAGATTAGATATCAGACAAAAATAAACAAGTGTGTTTTGGCTAATTTCAGTTAGATGTAAGAGACTAGTCAACTTCAAAAGTTAAATTACTACATTGTTCTATTTTGCTAGTAAAGGAATCATTACAAACTTGTAAAAGGACAAATCTATATTAAATATATAAGTTAGGTACACTGGGGGGAGGGGACATATGCACATGCTTTCCAAAATGGAGGTTTTGCATATAGCTTGGCATCCTATGGAGCATTTTATCTGCCTAATCTAAGACAAACCTCCTTGGAAGTCAATTGTGTGCAATCAAACCTCCAATATGCCTCCAAAAAGAAAAAAAGAGTAATGTGGGTGAAGTCTCACAACTTGTTCAGCTGTGGTACGGCTTCAAAGCGTGGAAGCCACCACATGCTACCCCCGACTCTGAGCAAATGGAGTACTTATTGCAACATATTAAGAAAAGCACAAACTCCATCCCCTTCCCTCCAACCCCTTCAGTTAGGTAAGCCTCCTCTTTTCCTGCCCAGCAACAGGGTTAGGAGAAAGCCTATAAATATAAGGGACGTGGATCTTTTCCCTCAGATTCCAGTAGGAGCAAGAGAAGGGGCTCACCTGTAAATATGTTTATAGTCCTGTAATTAAGGGAAGACACAGTTTTCTTGTTTATGACAGCCTCGCCGCGATCTCACCGCCTCCACTGCCTTTTGGCGTCTCACGTGACTGCTATCATATCGCGAACATGTTTAGCTGATGCACTCAGCTTCATCAGGAGTACCTCCTGCATCAGCGAAACATGTTAAGTTCCTGAGTTCCTGGTTTACAAGGAGAACTCTAACAACTGAAGAAACTTTAATCAAATTAACATCTACCTGGTATGACTGGTTTGATTTCTATCTAACAACTGAAGGAACTTTAATCAAATTAACATCTACCTGGTATGACTGGTTTGATTTCTATCTAACAACTGAAGGAACTTTAATCAAATTAACATCTACCTGGTATGACTGATTTGATTTCTATCTAACAACTGAAGGAACTTTAACCAAATTAACATCTATCTGGTATGAGCTGAATAGGCAGACCCCTCCCTTAATTGTTAGTCAATTGAATGTGTTTAACTATATAAGGCAGGCTATTTTGGCTGTGAGCCATATGGCTGTGCAACATTTTAAAGTGTAACATTGAAAGTGTCTGGTGTTAATTTTGGAGTTGACATTGGAGGTGAAGATTTGGAGGAAGATCTGGACTCTGCACAACAACAACTCTGCAGCTGTGAGATCTTGATTTTCTAAATGCTATGATTCTTTGTACTCTTCCTATCCTCCAATACCTGGACTGTCTCCTCCGGCATCTCCCCATGCCCTACCTATTGCTTTTTTTGCTTACTGTTTCTCACTACTGTTTGAACTTCTCTGTTCGCTCCAATTTCCCCACTCCCCACTGCACCATTATTTATACACCTCTCTCCCAACAACTTCTTTACTCCTCAATAAAAAGCACCCACACAAATCCTCTATTCACACCCTCTATCTACTCCTTCCTGCTGCTGGGAATCTACCCTAAGCCTGAACCAAGACACACACCTGATATCACCCATGCAGCCTGCCATCTCTTCCCCTGTAAATGGTGTTAACCTTCTGATTTAATACTGACTAAACTTAAAACTCAGCCCACAAGTTAAGCATCCCAACAGCCTGCACTCATGGTTACTGTCCCACATTCAGCCACTCCTACCACCCACTGTGGCCTAGCACTGCCATACACAGCACTTATTCCCTCACCTACTGTCTCTGTAAGTCTCCCACCATACCTCTAAGATTGTAAGCTCTTCGGGGCAGGGATTTCCTTTCCTATTGTCTGATTTTGCTGCACTTATTGTATCATTTTAATTCCCTGTACTTAATTCTTTGTGAAGTGCTGAGTACACTTTTGGCGCTATATAAATAAAGACATACAATACAATACAGAACTGAGGAGACGTGTCTGTGTTTCCTGTATGACCGAAATCGTAAGTGCTGATTGTGGTCCTGTGAGACACTGAGAGATGCCGAAAGCAGTGGAGGTGGTGATATTGCGGCGAGGCTGTCACTTTGGAGATTTTCTCTGCAATGTTTTAAAAGTTTTTTTCTATGTCAGTGCACATATTTAAAATTATCCAGATAAACTTTTTTTATACTATCTGCACTAATGCGTTTTTCTCCACTTTCCCTTGAGATCGATTGCAGTTTACAGATGGACCCTGTAAGGGTTCCAGTCCTTGCTTTGGCTGGAACTCACCCATACAAGGCTATAGAGCTTCTAGGCAAAGCCCACCCTGTACTGGGCAATCAGAATCACTGGCTCTTGGAATACACTCTAGTCTGCCCCATTGGCTGCCTGTTCTATTTAGCTTCAGCCCTCCCCCCCCCGCAGGAAGTGCTGAGCATAGATCTTTTTGCATGTAACTGTGCTTTCTACAAGCACCTCTTGGCCTGCTTGGCATTCTTGTGCTGTCTTGTAGCTTTCTTATCCTGAAACCTCCTGCACTCAAAGGTCGTTCCTGTGCTGTAGCCCTGTGCTAAAGATTCCTGTCCCTGGCAGTCTTCGCCTTCATCGCACTTAAGCACTTTGCTGAAGTGGCCGTCTGCATCTCTGTTCCCAGTGGCTCTTTCTATGTCCTGTTCCTGTCCCCTTCCAGAGGCCTTTATCGCCCTATAGCAAACACACTGAAGCACCTTCACTGAATTTCCTAGTGCCGACCCCAGCTTGTTACCACGACCATCGCTCCTGTGTGCTGCCTGCCTCACCCCACATGGAATATGTTTACTCTGCCTTCTC
The DNA here is from genome assembly GCA_036426205.1 of Ascaphus truei. Lineage (NCBI taxonomy): Eukaryota > Metazoa > Chordata > Amphibia > Anura > Ascaphidae > Ascaphus > Ascaphus truei. Next base: position 38,762 of record WSYH01004866.1, on the reverse strand, counting down.
CAACCCCGACCTGGCTACGCATGACTACGGACTACGCAATCCGGACCCGGCTTCGTGGTCTAAGGTCGGTGTATATCTATCCCCACCTCAGCCCCGCGGTAAAGTCCTGGTTTGTGGTGAACACGACCGTTACAGACCCACAGTTTGGGACAGTATTTGATATGCTCTTTTAATACAACCACATGCAAGTTAACACTTCAGATGAATTCACAGACCACATCCCTAATGTGACGATATTGCGCCATTGGTTTTTCTTGTTTTTCTTCTCTCCCACATATTGGACTACATCCACTGCTCCCCTAAAACTTTGAGATTCTATATGTGTTTGGGACCAAGGAGATGGTTCCTTTTTGCGTTTGAGTCAGGGAATTTGTAAAAAGAATTTGTTCTATTCACAGTGCCGTATCACACTTTTATTGTCACTGATTGTATATACTGTACTTATTCAGTCTATTAGTGTGCCATTGCACTCTTATTTGCATGTGTTAATAAATAATATATTATATATATATAATATATAATATATATATATATATTATATATTATATATATATATATATATAATTAATGGTGGATTCTCATTTTGCTGCAGGTAAGGAATTATTATGGTTCTTCCCCTCATACAGAGGTATAGGGAACAGAATGCAGTGTAGTGTAGGACTTGCACTTATTATGGTTTACCTTGACGATTTGGTGTGCAGGCTTATGATGCTTTGGCAAAAATATCCAACTAAAAAACATATTTTATTATTGTAGTTTATTAGCATTCATTATATTATTAGTACTGAAGCATTATTTCTTGTAATTATTACCATGTATGTTTTGTCATTTGGATGTAGCACTGGGCACCCCCTGTCGTTTGTTATAGTCACCTGCCACAGCCCAGTTGCACTCTGTGACATTACATATAGTCAAGATTAGGTGGGTGTGGGCGTTTGAGCTTGCTGGGATTGTGTGTGCTAATTAATTTCTGACTGGAATCAGTTGTATGGAGGTTGTGGCACCTCCCCCAGAGCTAACGTCACCTCCCCCTTTTTAATGGTGGATCTTCTCATTTTGCTGCAGGTAAGTAATTTATTATGGTACTTCCCCCTCATACAGAGGTATAGGGAACAGAATGCAGTGTAATGTAGGACTTGCACTTATTATGGTTTACCTTGACGATTTGGTGTGCAGGCTTATGATGCTTTGGCCAAAATATCTAACTAAAAAAAAACATATTTTATTATTATTAGTATTATCATTATTATTAGTACTGAAGCATTATTTCTTGTAATTATTACCATGTATGTTTTGTCATTTGGATGTAGCACTGGGCACCCCCTGTCGTTTGTGTTATATATATATATATATATATATATATATATATATATATATATATATATATCGCCGCACTTCTCCATGTAAGGAGCATGCAGCTGGCGAAGAGATTGGCCATACAAATGTGAAAAACAGACAGTGAATCCCTGCGCTTCTCCCTTTTGGATAGCATTAAATGGGGATAAAAATATATATATATCTTCAACCCATTGTACACAATATGTCATCGTACATTAGGGACACTACAGACTTTATTAATAAACTGGCTATGTTCACATCTGATATTACGGACATTATCTTGGTAACGCTTGATGTTTCAAGTTTATATACGAACATACCTCACTTAGAGGGGATGGAGGCAATTAGCGATCACCTGGGTCAACTTGGCCAAACAGATGGACCACCATCGGAGTTCTTAATGACACTTATTGAACTCATACTCCACAAAAATTATTTCTGCTTTGAGAGATCCTATTATTTACAGCTGATGGGTACGGCTTTGGGGTCGAATATGGCCCCAGCCTATGCCAACATTTTTATGGATTCATATGAGCACACCCATCTGTTACATGATGCTCCTCATTCAGAATGTATAGCACATTATTCACGCTTCATCGATGATGTGTTCCTGATGTGGGATGGCTCTGAGGTACACCTTATGGAATTTATATCCTACTTAAACCAAATACCATCCACTATTCGGTTCACGTTTCAGCATAGCACATCAGAGATAGTGTTTTGGGTTACAACAGTGTATAAGAATGGTAACACACTCTGTACCAGGATCCACTCTAAGGATACGGATAAAAATACACTCCTGGATATGACGAGTCATCATCGCCTCCATTAAAAAGAGGACTTCCATTTTCACAGATGTTGCGCGTACGGCGAATCACTAGCAACCAGAGTGATGTGGAAGCTGCACTCCAGAAGATGGCTGAACGGTTCCGCCAGAGAGGGTATGCCCAGCCTGAAATCGAAAAGGCACTAGAGAAGGCCCGAATGCCTACAAGAGATGAACTATTGAAGCCATCGGCTAAAACACCGGATGATCTCTTTTATGTGATATCCACATATAGTACCGCCTCAGGTCACATTCAACAAAGCGTGAGGAAGAACTGGCACATTCTTACCAACGATACGCGGATAGGCAATAGTTTTAAATCTCCACCCCTCTTTTGTTATAGGAGAGGTCGTAGCATAGGGGACGCACTTATCAAAGCAGACCCTGTGGATAAGTGTGCCATTGCTCCAACTTGGCTCACAAAGGCGCCCGGAGTCCATAAATGTAAACCGGAGTCCATAAATGTAAAGGGTGTGTTTCTCATATTGGGCAGCACCTTCTCACATCCCCACAATGGCAACTCAATTAAAATAGTAGACATTTTAAATTACCAATCTCGTTTTGTCGTTTATATCATCAAGTGTCCTTGCGGCTTGATCTATGTTGGAAAGACCTCAAGGATGCTCAAGGAAAGGATTGCTGTGCATCGATCAACGATAAGAAAAGCCCTCTCTGATTCCGCTACTGTAGATGAATTAAAATTATTACCAATGGCAAGGCATTTTAGACACAAAAAACATGGCATTTCCACCTTCCGTTGTATGCCCATCGCACAGGCACATGTGCCACCGCGTGGTTGAAATAGGCACAAACTATTACTGCAGATGGAAGCTAGATGGATACATAAATTGGATACATTATCCCCAAGAGGATTAATATGAAGATATGAACCTTGGTTGTTTCCTATAGGTTATCACTAATAAGTTATACCCCTTACCATGGGGAACTGGTCATTCACAATTCAGCTATTGTCATGTTTATTTCCATCTCTGACTGGACAATAGTATGGCGTCAATTTTGTCCTATTATGACATTATCTGTCTCATGATTATGTTTTGCAATTGCTCAGTGTCTTCCGTTGTTTTACCCCCCTTCCCCTGCCTCACATCACTTACCTTCACTTGGGTTATGTCATGGCCACAATTTATATGCCTCTGCCTCGTGTCATGTTTATGGTTACAATTGTTTACATTTGATGTATGTTTTCTTCAAGATTCTTATTGAGACTAGTGCTATATGGTTACCATGGTTTATATGTCACAGTTGCAAGTGCTGGTTGTTGAGTGGTTTAAGCCTGCATTTCAGCCTTTTTTGGTTACTCATGTTTTACAGTTCAGGTTGACATAGCTATATGTTATATATCACAATGTGTACACTGGTCTCCTACTCCAAGGGATATTTGCATTACATTTATAGTCTGCTGCTGCCAGGGGGCGCAAGCGTGCGCATATCCCCATGGTTACCATGATTCCTAGTTGCAATGTTGTGCAGGAGTCTTCATGCTGTATCATCATGGTATACTTATTCTGATTATAATGCTACCTGGGGGTACATTTGAGCTAGCAGTTAAGCTTTGTGATTATACCATGATGCCTAGTTGTTATAGTGTGTAGGAGTGATCGCGCTGTCAGCATTGTCGACTTATACTTGTTATGATACCATTTTTTTTTTGGGCAGTGTGCAGGAGAATTCCTGCAGTAAAGGAGACCATGGATACTGCTCATGGGCTTGATCACATGATCATACATACTCCAATGCTTGATCAAATGATCACACATACTCCAATGGCAATGCATTACTCTGTCTGTTTCACATCTGTGTTGCATATAATAATTAGCTGCTTCTTCGCATGGATTGGCTGTTTTTAATTAGTGGGTGTGTTTTCAGCACTTGGGTGGTGGGTATATAAGTCTTTCAAATGTCACTTACCTGTTGCAACCCCCTGAGGAAGGTCCCTTTCAGCGGACCGAAACGTTGTATATATGTGCAAGTTTCTTTAATACAGTTTATAGCTCCTTATACCTTCTGAGTGCTGTTGTCTCCTTACCTTTTCTGGTAATGTAAGCTTTATTATTTTTTATGACATAAGCACCAGGTCATTATATCACTACAGGAGTGCCAGATATTCATGATTTGTATATAAATATACAAATATATAAATATATAGACTTTTGGTTACATCCTTTGATCAAATAATGCCAAGCCTGCTAACCACGTCAAGGCAAGTCTCTAAAGCAGGTCCCTACGCTAAATGCAAACTAATGTTATGTGAAAGGGTTAATATAACCAAGCATATGTTTTTATAACATAGTGCAGTTAAAAACTGGTATATACCAGTACAGATACTCACATGTCTGCAAGTAAAGTGAATAGTGAAATACAGGGACCTTGCTAGGAGATTATATACCTAGAAGAAGGAGGGGATGGCCTCCCACAGACTGCTCAATAAGCAGTTGCAGGTGATTGGCCAAATATATTAATTACATCATGTTAGTGTTGCCCTCTAGGAGCGTGCTGCTAAGGATTAAAATCGGCCCAACAGAAAATGTAAAACAAATATATAATCGCCGCGCTTCTCCATGTAAGGAGCATGCAGCTGGCGAAGAGATTGGCCATACAAATGTGAAAAACAGACAGCGAATCCCTGCACTTCTCCCTATGGGATAGCAATAAATGGGGATACATATACAGCTGCGACACCCTTAATTCTAAATCAGCCGAAGCCGCGCCGCTATGATAACCACGGCCAGACGCGCTCTATTTTCTTATTTTTCCGAGCGGTTTTCGTTATGTTGGTGCTCGCTTTTTTAGAGTTGTCTGCAATCCTGCAATACCGTCTAGAAACTCAGGTTGGCGATCGCGAGCTGTTGTCTTAAAAGTCTAATAGCAATTAAATCTGCCGTACATTTCTGCAAATCTGTGTGTGCGCGCGCAGTTATTGTTCTATAAATTGGAAGATTTATATTTGAAGCAGAGATTAATTAACATTCCGAGTTCATACAGTATACAGTAGTAGTATTGTATGAGGCTCCTTAGGGAAAAGAAGTACAGTATTACAAAAATATACCGTCGCGTCTTCTTCCTAAAATAACATTATCACATTTCTATATGTATTATTTATTAATCAAAACTTTTGCTAGGCTTGCTCTTCTTTTCATACTGTTTTTATTTTATGCGCATGCGTGTATGTCTCATTTGAACATTGTTGAAACGCCATTGTTTTTAAACACCTGAAAGTCAACACCTGAAAGTCAATACTGGAGCACATGTACAGAACTGTAGTGTACACATTAGAATTCATTACAATTAATGAATATCTGCCATCTGGCGGATACGCGAAGAATTGCACCCAATTAAATCCGAACCATTATCATTAAAGCTGCAGTTCAGTCTTTTTTTTTTTTTTTTTTTTTTTTAATTCAATAGTTTAATTTGGGCAATCTCTAATTACATAAAGAACTGTATAGCTGCCAGTCAATTCGTTCTCCATGTATTGATTGGCAAAATCTTTAGATATGGGATATGTTTTTCCTCTGCTTCTGTCACTCAGTGGAAGCTCATGAATATTCATGACCACTCCTGCACTGACATGTGCAAGAGGGAGGGCAGGGCTGACAAAGGGGTGTGCCAGGGCTTGTGACAGGACATGAATGGGCAGTGCCTTAGTAAATGGTTGTTAAAATAGAATACAGGAAAATTGGTCTTTCAAAGTTGTTTTTTTTAAAACAGAAAATGCTAAAAGTATTTTTTCTTACTACAGAACTGATTTATTAAAAAAAACACACATGCAGGATATTGACTGAACTGCAGCTTTAAACAGATCAACCGCGGGTGACGGCCGGCATGAATGCAGTGAAGCGCATGGCATTCTGAAAAAGCCACCGCAAAGTAACCGAGAAGTGTTCAAATAAAAGCTGCTGCATATATATATGCAATACGATACCGCGTTGAAATGAAATCAGAGGCAGCACTCCAATGGATAATCAAAAAAGTATATTATGAGATACCAAGACACCATAACCGACGTTTCGGTCAGCAGATGGGCCCTTTCCAAAGTACGCAGCATCACCTTCAGAAAGGTCCCTCTGCGGACCGAACCTCGTTATGGTGTCTTGGTAACCTCACATTATACTTTTTTGATATCCATTGGGTACTGCCCTCTGATTTCGTTTCAACGCGGTATCGTATTGCCTATTACATTCTACAGATTTGCACCACTATATTGACTATTTTTACGGAGTACCTGCTGTTCCTGTTGCTTTAGTTATATATATTATATAATATATATATATATATATATATAGTATATATATCTATATATATATATATATATATATCTTATATTATAATATATACATATATACAGTGTTCGACAACACCTATACATTTGCTCGCCCCGGGCATGTGGATTTAACCCCCGGGCGAGTAAATATTGGCCCAGCAGCACACTTTGGTACCTAAGGTGGCGAGTAGATTTTTTTGTGTGGCGAGTAGATTTTTTGGTGATTTGTCAACCACTGTATATATATATATATAACATGTGAATGTGCTCACAAGTGATATTCTTTATTGTGTGTGTGTGTGTGTGTGTGTGTAAAAAAGACAGTGAATCCCTGCGCTTCTCCCTTTGGGATAGCAATAAATGGGGAGATTATATATATATATATATATATAAAAGAGAGAAGTGGATAAAGTAGCGCCACTTGTGAAACCAGTGTAAAATAATGTGATCCCTATCAAGTGCATTAATACAAAATACAAACAATCCTATAATAAGTGATTACTACTAAATAATAAAATAATAATAATAACAAACTAGAATATACACTCTAATATAAATAAATAATATACATGCTCATTCATGAATAATAATTAAATAATAAATAGTCCAGGTGTAAATGTCCAAACCCTAGAATGAGTCCTTATAGGTAATTCAAGACAATGTACAGAATCCAGGGGTCCACGGCAGCTCTCAATTGGAAGAACCACTTCCAATACAGGATCTATAAGAACAAAACGAAGACAGAGAGCGCACGCCCCATAGTGTAATACTGTACATTTAATATAGGGAAGGGAATGGTGGAGGGATTCAAAACACTCACAAAGTATAAGTGAATAAAAAGCAATTTGTGATAAAAATCACCACGAGGCGGGCACCGTCTGGTAACGCGTTAGCTGTCCAACCGGAATACTCGAACAATGCACCCGACAGCATCCGTCCTCTGAACGATCAGTTGAAGTCCTCCACGCAATGTGGTATTGGAGTAGGCCTCAATACAGCATCATACACGCTCCGGCCGTAAAGCGTGCATGCGACGTGATGACGTAATGTCGTGATTGGGTTGATATCGCTAGGTTTTATGTTAATTTTTGGGTTGATATCGCCAGGTTTTATGTTTTATTATTTAATATAAATTTAGGAGAATTGTATGTTAATACACAGTTATTGAGGTATTTTGAAGTACTTCATTTTTAGCTCTTTTAAATGATATATGAACATTAATTAATTTTATTTTTACAGTAGTATAGTTTTTCTTTACTATTGAATGTTGTTATTGTTATTATTGAAGTTTATAATATGTCACTATTGAAATACTGGGGTGCCTCATTTATTCTCTCTTTGTAGAGTTTAATTCATATAGATTCCAATTATAATTGTGCTCTTTGTAAGGGCGTAATCATTACAAATTGATGTACCATTCTGATTTGAGACACTCCAGTATATAGATATGGCCATCACTGTTCACGAACATTCCCTTTGATAAAATTGCATTATTGTGACGAAACGTGTCAGGGACGTACATCACGACATTACGTCATCACGTCGCAAAAAAAAAACTTTAAAAATGTTTTTTTTTTTTTTTTTTTAATTTTATAGGATTTTATAAGGAGCGGGCGCGGTTCTCTTCTTTTTGGACTAAAGTGTACCTCTCTTCTGGAGAGATGAAATAAATGCTCCGCCGCCTTTAGGTCTTGACGAGACTTTGAACGAAATCCGAGAATATGAGGACCCGAGCAGAGAGATCCGACCCGAGTCAGACGAGTGAAAGAACCTATAAAGAGCAACAAAAGGTAGGGAGAGAGATACGCTTATAAGGAGGATACGCTTTGATAACGCGTTTTTTCAGCATGACCCCGGAATTTAAAAAAAAAAAAAAAAACATTTTAAGTTTTTTTTTTGCGGACGTGATGACGTTAAGTCTGGTGAGTAGCCATGACAGTCGTCACAATAATGCAATTTTATCAAAGGGAATGTCGTGAGCAGTGATGGCCATATCTATATTACTGGAGTGTCTCAAATCAGAATTGTACATCAATTTGAATGATTACGCCCTTACAAAGAGCACAATTAATTGGAATCATATGAATTAAAAACTTACAAAGAGAGAATAAATGAGGCACCCAGGATTAATAGTGACATTTATAACTTCAATAATAACAATAACAACATTCATAGTAAAGAAAAACTATACTACTGTAAAAATAAAATTAATTAATGTTCATATATCATTTAAAAAGATGCTAAAATGTTAGTACTTCAAAATACCTCAATAACGTTAGTATAACATACAATTCTCTACAATTTATATTAAATAATAAACATAAAACCTGGCGATATCAACCCAAAAATTAACATAAAACCTACGGATATCAACCCAATCACGAATTACGTCATCACGTGATGCACGCTTACGGCCGGAGCGTGTATGATGCTGTATTGAGGCCTACTCCAATACCACATTGCTGGAGGACTTCAACTGATCGTTCAGGGAGGCTGCTGTGGGGTGCATTGTTCGAGTATTCGGTGGACAGCATAAGCGTTACCAGACGGTGCCCGCCTCGTGGTGATTTTTATCACAAATTGTTTTTATTCACTATAACTTTGTGAGGTGTTGAATCCTCCACCATTCCCTTCCCTTATATTAAATGTTCAGTATTACACTATGGGGCCGTTGCGCTCTTGTCTCGTTTTGTTCTTATAAGATCTGTATGGAAGTGGTTCTTCATATTGAGGCTGCCGTGGACCCCTGGATTCGTACATGTCTTGAATACCTATAAGGACTCATCTAGGTTTGGACATTTACACCTGGATATTATTATTTAATTATTATTCATGAATAGCATGTATATTATTTTATTTATATTAGAGTGTTATTCTAGTTTGGTATTATTATTATTTATTATTTAGTAGTAATCACTTATTATAGGATTGTTTGTATTTTGTATAATGCACATTGATAGGGATATTATTTTACAACTGGTTTCACACGTGGCGGATACTTTATCCACTCTCTTTTTATATATATATATATATTATCTTAATCTCCCATGTTGCTATCCCAAAGGGAGAAGCGCGGGGATTCACTGTCTTTTTTACACACACACACACACACACACAATAAAGAAATCACTTGTGAGCACATTCAAATGTGTTATAATATATATATACAGTGGTTGACAAATCACCAAAAATCTACTCTCCAAACAAAAAATCTACTCGCCACCTAGTACAAAACGTGGGCTTGGGCCAAATATTACTCGCCGGGGTGTTAATCCACTCGCCCGGGCGAGCAAATGTTATAGGTTTGTCGAACACTGTATAGTATGTAATATAATATATATTAGATATATATATATATATATATATATTTATAATATATATTATATATATATATATATATTAATATATATAGACTAAATGCAAGGAACAGCAGGTACTCCGTAATAAAATATCAATTAGGTGGTGCAAATCCTGTAGAATGTATAGGCAATACGATACCGGTTGAAACGAAATCGCGGCAGTACTCCAATGGATATCAAAAAAGTATATGTGAGTACCAAGACACCATAACCGCGTTTCGGTCGCAGATGGGACCTTTCTGAAGGTGAGCGCGTCACTTTGAGAAAGGGCACCATCTGTGACCGAAACGTCGGTTATGGTGTTTGGTATCTCAAATATACTTTTTGATTATCCATGGAGTGCGTGCCTCTGATTTCATTTCAACGCGGTTGGTTCGATTGCATATATATATGCAGCAGCTTTTATGTGAACACTTCCGTGTTCTTTCTTTGGCGGTGGCTTTTTCAAATGCCATGCGCTTCACTGCATTCATGCGGCCGTCACCCGGGTTGACTGTTAAAGCTGCATGTTCAGTCAATCTCCTGCATGTGGGTTTTTTTAATTAAATCAGTTCTGTAGTAAGAAAAAATACTTTTAGCATTTTTCTGTTTTAAAAAAAACAACTTTGAAAGACCAATTTTCCTGTATTCTATTTTTAACAACCATTTATAGGCACTGCCATCATGTCCTGTCACAAGCCTGGCACCCCCTTTGTCAGCCCTGACCTCCCTCTTGCACCATGTCAGTGCAGGAGTGGTCATGAATATTCATGAGCTTCCACTGAGTGACAGAAGCAGAGGAAAAACATATCCCATATTCTAAAGATTTGCCAATCATACATGGAGAAACGAGAATTGACTGGGCTATACATTTCTTTATGTATTAGAGATTGTCCAAATTAAACTATTGAATTAAAAAAAAAAAAAAAAAAAAAAAGAACTCTCAGCTTGAATGATTAAGATAAGGTTCGGATTTAATTTGGTGCAATTCTTCGCGTATCCGCCAGATGGCAGATATTCATTAATTGTATGAATTCTAATGTGTTACACTACAGTTCTGTACATGTGCTCCAGTATTGACTAGGTTGTTGACTTTCAGGTGGTGTTTAAAACAATGGCGTTTCAACAATGTTTCAAATGAGACATACACGCATGGGCATAAAATAAAAAGTAGAAAAGAAGAGGCAAGCCTAGCAAAAGTTTTGTATAATAATAATACATATTAGAAATGTGATAATGTTATTTTAGGAAGAAGACAGCGACGTGATATTTTTGTAATACTGTACTCTTTTCCCTAAGGAGCCTCATCAATATACATACTGTATACTGTATGAAATCGGAAGGTGTAATCATTTCTGCTTCAAATATCGATCTTCCAATTTATAGAACAATAACTGCGCGCGCACACACAGATTTGCCAGAAATGTACGGCAGATTTAATGCTATTAGATTTAAGACAACAGCTCGTTCGATCGTAGCCAACCTGAGTTCTTAGACGTTATGGGATGGCAGCAACTCTAAAAAAGCGAGCACCAACATAACGAAAACCGCTCTGGAAAAATAAGGAAAATAGAGCGCGTGTGCCGTGGTTATGCATACGGCGCGCTTCGTCTGATTTAGAATTAAGGGTGTCGGCAGGCTGGTATATTGTTTATGTCACCCATTTATTGCTTCATCCGCATAGGGGAGAAGTGCAGGGATTCGCGTCTGCTGTTTTTCACATTGGTATGGCCAATCTCTTCGCCAGACTGCATGCTCTCTACATGGAGAAGGCGGCGATCTATTTGTTTTACTGTTCTGTTGGGCCGATTTTAATCTCTTAGCAGCACGCTCCTAGAGGGAACACTAACAGATGTAATTAATATATTTGGCCAATCACTGCTAACTGCTTATGAGCAGTCTTGGTGGGCATATCCCCTCCTTCTTCTAGTATGAGGAATAATCTCCTAGCAAGGTCCTGTATTTCACTATTTCACTTTAATTTGCAGACATGGCGCATGTAAGTGGTAATACCGTTTTTAACTGCCACTATGCATGGCCCCTTTTCCTTTCCCCACATAGTTGCTTTGCAGTAGGAGACCTGCTTAGAGACTGCCTTGGACGTGGTTGCAGCTCTTATGTCTGGTGTATAACAGTGGTGTAACTGAAAATAGTTATATAAATTGATAAGTATACTGTGTTATAATGACCCTATTTCACATAAATCAGTGCATTACTATGGGGTCACGTGTAGAGATTGCTTACATTGCACTCATAGATAAAGGTGAACGTCAAATGTCTATAAAAAGTTGATATATAAACAGGAATATTCGGTCCGGGTTATAAGACCTTCAGGTCTTAAAAAGCTACGATTTGAAAGGTAAAGGAAACAGCATCAGAACTTGGGATAGACCTAACTTATTATTGACAACGTTTCGGTCCGGACGGACCTTCCCAGGGGGTTGACAACAGGTAATGACATTGAAGAGTACTGAGATACCCACCACCCAAGGATGAAACACACCCATAATAAAAACAGCCAATCATGCGAGAAGATGCTAATAGATGCAAACAGATGTGAAACGACAAGTATGCATCCATTGAGTATGTGTGATCATTTGATCAAGCAGAGTATGTATGATCATGTGATCAAGAGATAGCAGTATCCATGGTCTCCTTAACTGCAGGAATTCTCCTGCACACTGCCCAAAAAAAAAATGGTATCATAACAAGTATAAGTCGACAATGCTGACAGCGCGATCACTCCTACACAACTAAAAACTAGGCATCATGGTATAATCACAAAGCTAACCTGCTAGCTCAAATGTACCCCCAGGTAGCATTATAATCAGAATAAGTATACCATGATGATACAGCATGAAGACTCCTGCACAACATTGCAACTAGGAAGTCATGGTAACCATGGGGATATGCGCACGCTTGCGCCCCCTGGCAGCAGGCCGATAAATGTAATGCAAATATCCCTTGGAGTAGAGACCAGTGTACACATTGTGATTATAACCTATAGCTATGTCCCACCTGAACTGTAAACATGAGTATCCAAAAAGGCTGTAATGCAGGCTTAAAAACCACTCAACAAGCAGCACTTGCCGATGACATAAAACCATGGTAACCATAGCACTAGTCTCAATAAGAATCTTGAAGAAAACATACATCAAATGTAAACAATTGTAACCATAAAAATGACACGATGGCAGAGGCATATAAATTGTGGCCATGACATAACCCAAGTGAAGGTAAGTGATGTGAGGCAGGGAAGGGGGGTAAAACAACGGAAGACACTGAGAAATTGCAAACATAATCATGAGACAGATAATGTCATAATAGGACAAAATTGACGCCATAATATTGTCCAGCAGATGATGAAATAAACATGACAATAGCTGAATGTGAATGACCAGTTCCCCATGTAAGGGTTAAACTTATTAGTGATAACCTATAGGAAACAACCAAGGTCATATCTTCATATTAATCCTTGGGGATAATGTATCCAATTTAGTATCCATCTAGCTTCCATTGCAGTATAGTTTGTGCCTATTTCAACCCACGCGGTGGACATCGTGCCTGTGCGATGGCATACAAGGAAGGTGGAAATGCCATGTTTTTGTGTCTAAATGCTTGCCATTGGTAATAATTTTAATCATCTACACGTTAGCGGAATCAGAGAGGTTTTCTTATCGTTGCAGTTTCGATGCACAGCAATCCTTTCCTGAGCTCCTTGAGGTCTTTCCACATCATAGATCAACCGCAAGGACCTGATGATATTAAATCGACAAACGAGATTGGTAATTTAAAATGTCATATTTTAATTGAGTTTGCCATTGTGGGGATTGAGAAGTGCTGCCCCAATATGAGAAAACACAACCCTTAACCTTTATGGATTCGGTTTTACATTTATGGACTCCGGGCGCCTTTGTGAGCCAAGTTGGAGCAATGGCACATATCCACAGGTTCTGCTTTGATAAGTGCGTCCCCTATGCTACGACCTCTCCTATAACAAAAGGGGGTGGAGATTTAAAACTATTGCTATCGCGTATCGTTGTAGAATGTGCCAGTTCTTCCTCACGCTTGTGAATGGGACCTGAGGCGTGGTACTAATGTGGATATCACATAAAAGAGATCATCCGTTGTGTTTTAGCCGATGGCTTCATAGTTTCATCTCTTGTAGCATTCGGGCCTTCTCTAGTGCCTTTCGATTTCAGGCTGGCATTACCCTCTCTGGCGGAACGTTCAGCCATCTTGTGGAGTGCCAGCTTCACCTCATCTGGTGTTGCTAGTGATTCGCCGTACGCGCAACATCTGTGAAAAGGAAGTCCTCTTTTAATGGAGGCGTGATGATGTCATATCCAGGAGGTGTATTTTTATCCGTATCCTTAGTAGGATCCTGGTACAGAGGTGTTTACCATTATCACACTGTGGTGTAACCCAAAACACTATCTCTGATGTGCTATGCTGAAACGTGACAGAATAGTGGATGGTATTTGGTTTAAGTAGGATATAAATTCCATAATAGGTTGACCTCAGAGCCATCCCACATCAGGAACCACATACGTGAAGGCGTGAATAGTGATTTTTATCTAGAAGAGAGCATCATGTAACAGAGGTGTGTGCTCATATGAATCCAAAAAATGTTTGGCATAGGCTGGGCCATATTCGACCCCAAAGCCGTACCCATCAGCTGTAAATAATAGGATCTCTCAAAGCAGAAATAATTTTTGTGGAGTGAGTTCAATAAGTGTCATATAAGAACTCCGATGTGGTCCATCTGTTTGGCAAGTTGACCCAGGTGTGATCGCTAATTGCCTCCATCCCCTCTAATGAGTATGGTCGTATATAAACTTGAAAACATCAAGCGTTACCAAGAAATGTCCGTAATATCAGATGTGAACATACAGTTTTTTAATTAAAGTCTGTAGTGTCCACTAAGTACGATGACATATTGTTGTACAATGGGTTGAAGATTATATATATATTTTTATCCCCATTAGCTATCCAAAAGGGAGAAGCGCAGGGATTCACTGTCCTGTTTTCCATTTGTATGGCCAATCTCTTCGCCAGCTGCATGCTCCTTACATGAAGAGTGCGGCTGATTTATATATATATATATATTATTAAAATAATATATATATATATATATATAACACAAACGACAGGGGGTGCCCAGTGCTACATCCCAAATGACAAAACATACATGGTAATAAGTACAAGAAATATGCTTCAGTACTAATTAATGTCTAATGTAATAATAATAAAATATGTTTTTTTTTAGTAGGATATTTGGCCAAGCATCATAAGCCTGCACCCAATCGTCAAGGTAAAACCATAATAAGTGCAAGTCTACAATTACACTGCATTCTGTTTCCCTATAACCTCTGTTCGAGGGGAAGTACCATAATAATTACTTACCTGCAGCAAAATGAGAAAGATCCACCATGTAAAAAGGGGGAGGTGACGTTAGCTCTGGGGAGAGTGCCACAACCTCCATACAACTGATTCTCAGTCCAAATTATTAGTCACCACAATCCCAGCAAGCTCAAACGCCCACACCCACCTAATCTGACTATATGTAATGTCACAGAGTGCAACTGGGCTGTGGCAGGTGACTATAACAAACGACAGGGGTGCCAGTGCTACAGTCCAAATGACAAAACTACATGGTATATAATTACAAGAAATAAGAGCTTCAGTACTAATATATGCAATAATACTAATAATAAAATATGTTTTTTAGTTGGATATTTTGGCCAAAGAGTCATAAGCCTGCACACCAATCGTAAGGTAAACCATAATAAGTGCAAGTCCTACACTACACTGCATTCTGTTCCCTATACCTCTGTATGAGGGGGAAGAACCCTAAAGATTCCTTACCGCAGCAAAATGAGAAGATCCACATTAATATATAGATAATTAATATAATATCTAGAATAATATATAGTAATATATATATATTTTATATACTATATATATTTATTAAAATGCAAATAAGAGTGCAATGGCACACTAATAGACTGAATAAGTACAGTATATACAATCAGTGACAATAAAAGTGTGATACGGCATGTGAATAGAACAAATTCTTTTACAAATTCCCTGACTCAAACGCAACAAAGGAACCATCTCCTTGGTCCCAAACAATATAAATCTCAAAGTTTTAGAGGGAGCAGTGGATGTAGTCCAATATGTGTGGAGAGAATAAAACACGAAAAAAAATGGCGCAATATCGTCACGATTATGGATTGTTGGTCTCGTGAATTCATTGAGTGTTAACTTGCTTATGTGGTTTATTAAAGAGCCATCTCAATACTACTGTCCCCAAACTGTGGGTCTGTAACGATCGCTGTTCATCACACAAACCAGGAACTTTACCCGCGGGTGAGGTGGGATAGATACACACCGTACCTTAGACCACGAAGCCGGGTTCGTGATTGGCCGTAGTCCGTAGTTCATGCGTAGCCAGGTCGGGTAGTGGAAGGCAGAGTAAACATATTCATGTGGGGTGATGGCAGGCAGCACACAGGACGCGATGGTTTTCGTTTTGGGGTAACAAGCTACTGGGTCGGGCGCTACTTAGTGTGCGTTTTAATAAATCATGGACAGACAAATGCACACTCACACTTTGTCAATTAAAATAAGGCATGTTATGGGACCAGCCCATGCACCAGATACGAAGACTCCACAGTACACCTCCGCACGATTACGTCCGAAATGGCTCCAAATAAACGTTTGCTGTTGCCGCAATCACCGAAATGGATATTCTTCCTTTGGACCAGAGCTTGTCAGTTCCGTTCGGCCGCCATTGCTCTCACACGAACCAGGGACCAGGGAGACCTTCACTGACGTCCTCACTCTGGCGTCTGGACTGCTCGACCACCGCCGTTTCAATGCCACGTGACCCTACGCGTTTCTTCCGTCTCAGCAGATTTCCGCTGATATATATATATATATATAGTGTGGAAATCTATAAGATAAAGGAGACTTTTGTTTTTATATATATATATATATATATATATATATATATATATAATAATAATATATAATAAGACAGCGCCCTTCAAACACTACACCCAAATGATGCAGCCCTGATCAGTTGTGGCAAGAGTTCCACCCAGCATAGATGCCTATTTACAATATAACATGCCAATATGCGTGTGGTTATGAAACAATATAAATAAAATTGTATTATAATAAATTGCCCAAAAAAAAAAAAAAAGTGCATAAAATGAAAATAAAAATAAAAATGAAAATATATATATATAATATATATATATATCTATATATATATATATATATATATATTATAATAATATATATTATATATATATATGAGACAGTAAGGTTATATTCTATCTAGTGAATGAATATTCTTTATTGTGTGTGAACTTAACATGTATGGTAAACCTACCAGCCTAGAAATATTTCAAGCACGTTTATACCAACCTCACACTGATGAATACCCATCAAAGGTTGAAAATGTCGGGATGGTTTAAACTTGCTTTGCTAGTCCCATGCTGTCTAAAAGCTGTGCGAACGGCGATACATCAGCTTAAATGGGCTCCTGTGAATGGTATTCAGCAAAAGGTGACACATGTGTGCTCATTGCATGTAATTTCCCAGATCCTGGCTGCAGTGGGAGCACGTATGCGAGGTGATGGTGATACTGGTTTGAAAGGCAGGGTTGCAGACCTGTCTGAGACATGTGAATGTGCTCACAAGTGATATTCTTTATTGGCTATATGCTAACGGTGGAGGTTTTCTGTCGTCTTTTTCACCCACCGTATATATATATATATATATATATATATCAACTGTAAATATTACTGTATGTTCATTTGCATGTCTTGGACAGGTCTGCAATCCTGTCTTTCACCATTATCGCCCAGCACACGGCACTTCCACTGCAGCAAGGGATTCTGGGAAATTACATGCAAATTAGCACACACTGCCACTTTTTGTCTCAAGCTCATATTACACGAGCAACCCTTAAGACAATGCATGCTGCTTTAAACACAGCTTTTAAGCATAGGCTGAAGTGAGATGCAAAGCCACTAACCCACTCACAGACATGTTTCAACCTTGATGGGTATCATCAGTGTGAGGTTGGTTGCTTGGTATGCTGGTTTGAGACTAAGAGTAGGTATTCACCACACTTATTAAGGTTATGGTGGGTAAAAAAAGTGACAAAAACCCTCCAAAGTAAAGCTTACTTTGGGGGGTTTTGTCACTTTTTTTACCCACCATAACTTCTATGTGGCTATATATATATAATATATATCTATCATATTATATATATATATATATTATATATATATATATATATATATCTCACAGTCACATTCATTTATATCACTATATATTGAAATCACTTTAGTACTGTTTCTTTAATATATTTATTATTTAACCACTAGTAAACGCCAACTGAGACACTTTTTAGATCGACAACCATTCCCTATCCCTTCTCTGCTGTTTAATGCTTCTGAATGGCTTGTTAGGTTTGTTTGCTTAAGGATTTTTTTCCTCAAGTGTTTTTTTGCCACTTCAAAAAATGTCCTGCTTGAATCTCCTCTTGTGGAAATTAAGACCTAGAATGATCAGGCCACTTGAATTGTGAGACTGCATGACATTCAAGTATTTGTGTAAGGTGAATTGACTGCTTAATTGCTAGATTAATCAGCAGCATAAAAACAGCATCCATCAACTGTATTTAAAAAAAAGTTTTTACATTTTTTATAATTGTTCTGTATTAAAAAAAAGTAATGCCATTTTTTTCTATAATGGTTTGGTAATTCAGTCTATCCATAATTTTAAAAACAGCTGGCCTGACAAATCCACAGCAAAATGTCCCCTAGAGAACTAGATTGCATCAATACAGGAAAAAACAAATATATAAATACCTGAAAACCAATTTATGAACCAGTAACCGCAAGTAGAACAACGTGACAATATCTACCTGATTACAACAAACAACATTATCTATCTATAATAATATCTTGTAATTAAGTAAGAAAAAAGTAGTATTAGTATTATTAAGTTGCTCTAATCCTCATATTAAGTCCTTGTGTTAAGTTAGTTCACAGGTCCAAAAAGAAAAATCACATGATATATTTAATTTTGTCTAGGTAGAAGTTCATTCATAGATAAATTAATAATATAAAATATATGCCATGCACTTTTGCTTTTATATGTGTAAGAAACCAATATTATCTTTGACTGTAGACAGTGCAGAGGGATCATAGAGATGGAAGCCCCCTTAACCAGCTCCTCTCCTGAGGTCCTATGGACCAATAACCCCAGAGAGCTCCCAAGCAGTACACATTAAAGTAATTGTAAACCTTGCCTGTTGAGAACGCCACGTGGTGCTTGCTGCAGAGTTTGGAGAGCAAGATGGGGACAATAACCCCACTGCCCCCTTGTCCCCTAATGCATACCCTTTCCACCATGTCACCCCAACTGGCCCACCTTTTCCCTTGTCATCCCCTTGTACACCACTGCCCCTGCTGTAATCCCTTTGCCCCCATCACCCCCTTGTCTCCAACTTCTCCGTCATCCCAAATGCCCCCCATTTCTCTCCAACTGCACAGCCATTACGCCAACTACTCCCACCACACCAACTGCCCCCCATCACACCATGTATTCCCCCGTAACTCCATCTGCCCCCATCCCTCCAACTGCCTCCCCTGTCATGCAAACTGCCCCCTTGTGCCCCACTTCCCCCATGTGTCTCCCACTCCCATCCCCCTCCCACTTGTACTCTGTGTCAGATTATACCCTGTGTCAGTGTGTTGTGCCGCTAGCTACCTACTTTGTGTCAGTGTATAGTGCCATCAGGTTATACTCCGCACTATACAACATACAGTATAACCTGATGGCACTATACTCTAACAGAGTATTCAGCCAGCTGGTACTATACACTGACACAGAGCATAACCTGATGGCACTTTACACAGACCCGATCAGGTTATGCTCTGTGTATAGAGGTATTCATTTTATTTTTTTCTATTGTGGCCCATTCACAATGACACTGGTAAATTCTGTCTCCAACTCAGTACAGGTATTATCTAAGCATCATTTCATTTGCATGCATTTTTTGAGAGGGAGAGAGGGAGAGCGGGAGAGAGGGAGAGCGGGAGAGAGGGAGAGCGGGAGAGAGGGAGAGAGGGAGAGAGGGAGACCAAAGATATCTGGGGACACACCTGAAAGAGATACCTAGGAATATGTTACAGAGTTACATAGTAGATGAGGTTGAAAAAAGACATAGTTCCATCAAGTTTAACCTATGCTAAATTTAGAAAACAGATACTTTATCCTATATCTATACTTACTTATTGATCCAGAGGAAGGCAAACAAAAAACCCCATTAAGGGGAAAAATTAATTCCTTCCTGACTCCAAGAATTGGCAATCGGATTAATCCCTGGATCAACATCCTTCCCATGTATAATTATTTGGTATATCCCTGTATACATTTCCCATCTAAAAAGATGTCCAACCTTTTTTTGAACAAATCTGTTGTATCTGCCATCACAGTCTCCATGGGTAATGAATTCCACATTTTAACTGCCCTTACTGTAAAGAACCCTTTCCTTTGTTGCTGTGAAATTTCATTTCCTCCAACCTCAAGGGATGGCCCCGAGTCCTTTGTACTGCCCGTGGGATGAATAGTTCTTTTGAAAGCTCCTTGTATTGTCCCTGAATATATTTGTATATAGTTATCATATCCCCTCTTAGACGCCTCTTTTCTAATGTAAATAAATCTAATTTAGCTAGCCTCTCCTCATAAGTTAGAATGTCCACCCCTTTATTAATTTGGTGGCTCTTCTCTGCACTCTCTCTAGTTCCGTAATGTCTTTTCTTAGGATTGGTGCCCAAAATTGTACTCCATATTCAAGGTGTGTTCTTAGTAATGCTTTGTAAAGGGGCATAATTATGTTTACTTCCCTTCCATCCATTGCCCGTTTGATGCAAGATAAGATCTTGTTTGCCTTTACAGCTACTGCATGACATTGGGCACTATTGCTAAGCCTGCTGTCTACAAGCAATCCTTAAATATATCTCCATTTAATTTGTAAGTCGCCTTTTTATTCTTGCATCCCAAATGCATAACCTTACATTTATCTGTATTAAACCTCATCTGCCATTTACCTGCCCACGTTTCCAGTCTCTCCAAGTCCTTCTGAAGAGAAATTACATCCTGCTCTGATTCTATTACCTTACACAATTTAGTATCATCAGCAAAGATGGAGACTTTGCTCTCGATCCCAACCTCAAGGTCATTAATAAACAAGTTAAAAAGCAGGGGTCCCAGTACCGATCCCTGAGGTACTCCACTCACGACTTTAGCCCAACCTGAAAAAGTTCCATTTATGACAACCCTCTGTTGTCTGTCCTTTAACCAGTTTTCAATCCAGGTGCATATATTATTACTGAGTCCAATTTTCTTTATTTTGTACATCAACCTCTTGTGTGAAACCGTATCAAAAGCCTTTGCAAAATCTAAGTAGACTACATCAACTGCATTACCCTGGACTAAATTTTACTTACCTCCTCAAAGAAACAAATAAGGTTAGTTTGGCAGGATCTATCCTTCATAAATCCATGCTGACTATTACTAATAATTTTGTTTTCCAATAGGTACAGTATTCCTGAATATTATCCCGTATTAAACCTTCAAATACTTTCCCTACTATTGAAGTCAGGCTTACAGGTCTGTAATTTCCCGGTTGTGATCTAGCTCCCTTTTTAAATATAGGCACCACATCTGCTTTACGCCAATCTTGTGGTACTGAGCCTGTGGAAATGGAGTCCTTGAATATTAAATATAATGGTTTTGCTATTATTGAGCTTAACTCCTTGAGAACTCTTGGATGTATGCCATCGGGGCCAGGTGCCTTATTTACTTTAATTTTTTCAAGTCGCTTATGAACTTCTTCCTCAGTTAACCAATTGTTCAAAAATATGGAGGTTGTGGCTTCCTCCTGCGGCACTACTATTGAACTTGATTCTTCCCTGGTAAACACAGAGGCAAAGAATTTGTTTAATACCTCAGCTTTTTCCTTATCTGCAATAATCTGCCTACCCATCTCACACTGAAAGGGTCCTATATTTTCGTTTCTCATTTTTTTTGTTATTAAGGTACTTAAAGAACTTTTTAGGGTTCACCTTACTTTCTATTGCAATCCTTTTTTCATTATCCATTTTTGCTAATTTGATTGCCTTTTGCAATTTTTGTTACATTCCTTATAATTCTGATACGATGCCTCTGTCCCTTCTGACTTAAAGAATCTAAACGCCTTCCTCTTCTTGTCCATTTCCTCCCCTACCTGTTTATTTAGCCACATTGGTTTTGACTTATTTCTTTTATACTTATTACCCAAGGGTATACACTGATAAGTATGCTTTTCTAACAATTTTTTAAAGACTGCCCATTTATCTTCTACATTTTTCCCTGCAAAAACATCATCCCATTGTATTACTACTAGATTAGACCTCAGTTTATTAAAATCTGCCTTTCTTAAGTTTAAGGTCTTTGTTGAACCCAAGTAATCTGTTTTTTGATAATTTATTTCAAATGAGACCATGTTATGATCACTGTTACCCAAATGTTCCAGGACTTGAATATTTGTTATTACTTCTACATTGTTTGATATGACCAAATCCAGAACTGCCCCTCTCCTGGTTGGTTCCTCAATAATTTGGGTCATATAATTGTCTTTAAGCACCCCCAAAAACCTGTTTCCTTTTGTTGTAACGCTAATCTCATTGCCCCAGTCTATGTCTGGATAATTAAAATCCACCATTATGCAAACATGACCCAGTTTTGATGCCTTCTCCATTTGCAAAAGTATTTTAGCTTCCTCAATCTCATAGATATTTGGTGGTTTATAGAATATTCCCACAAACATTTTTTTTATACTTTTACCTGCACTGCTAATTTCTATCCACAAAGTCTCTACATTTTCATCATTCCCTTCATAGACATCATCCCTTATAAT